>AP028427.1:21788946-21858184 GCA_036509395.1 Antheraea yamamai
ACGGATTTTAACCTGCGGCCATCGACACGGTGTCCGAACACGCTATCAATTAAGCCAGGGATTCCTAAACCGGGTTCTGTAGAATAGTTATCAGATTAAATTATTTATTACTAGCTTCTGCCCGCGAATTCGTCCGCGTGGAATAGTTTTACTTTGGCCTAACTAACACGCAGCGGAAGCTCTTAAAACGAAAAAAAAAACCCGATTTTGAAACATTCTTCATTGGTACTCCGCTTCTATGGGTCTCAGCGTGATAATATGTAGCCTACAGCCTTCCTCGATAAATGATTTACCTAACACTGAAATAATTTTTCAAATCGGACCAGTAGTTCCTGAGATAAGCGCGTTTAACCAAACAAATTAGCTTTATAATATTAGTATAGATTACTACACTTCTCTCGTACTTACCTCGAGCCGTCATTCAAATTACAATAGCTTTTAATATAGTGGACCGATTATAATAAAACAAAGACTAAGTGGCTCCTGAAGATATGCTTTATGATTTTGCTTGATGATTTGCTTTTTATTGCGAACCCAGTACTTTAGCAGTGATGCGTGTTCATACAAACAGACAGACATTTTCAAAAATGATTGAAATGTATTCTATTACTTATTCCTAGACACCTGCAACAATTTTTTCACGAAAAACAATAAAGTACAGACACGTTAGATTTACATTCTTATTATATGTATAGAAGATTAGCTATTAAATAATACCATTTATTTGTTTAATATATTATATTTATTTTAAAATAGCGCAAAATATGTGATGTGAAGGACTCATTTATTTTATGTAAATAGGTAGGTAGTTAGCAAGCATTCAGTCCGAACTATGTATCGTCCAGTAGCGCACGTAGCTAGATACAATACGCGAATAATGTATTTCATATATATCACACATTTCTTAACAAAAGAAATGTTCTTCTATACATTTTAGTGCTGATTTGTAATCATTTCATATGGTGTTCCATAAGATAATAGGTATTTGGTTGATGTTCCGTTATCTTTAAAGTTTAGGAACCCCTGAACGAAGCTATCGTTAACATTATCAATCTTATCCGAATTTAATGAACGAATATTAAATTTTCATTATTTGAAGGGTAAAAATAAGATACTACTAAACTAAAAGTTGTTATCTAGCGACACGAGCTCATGGTTAATTTTTTATTTATAGGTACATACGGAATGTAGTCCACCACCAGATTTACCGCGTTTACCATCTAAGATAGCTGGTTCCGGCTACTTCGTTCTTGTGAAAATAGTTTAATCTCTGACAAATTTTATCATTTCTGTTCAATCTTTATAGAAAAGCGTGATGATCTATAGTATGAACCTGCCTGTAATAATCTCGTCAAAATCAGTTCAGCCGTTTCAGATTTATAATCTACACAAAGAACAGACAACGATTTTATTTGTATGTATTTATAGATGAAAATGTGGCAGGAAAAATACAATGCCTTTGTATGCGTAAGTACGGAGTCGGTGCAGACCGTGCCTGACTTACGCTGATTAAATTGAAGAACAACTGAACGCTGTAAAAGTAACTGATAAATCTGTGGGAAGAAAGAATGCATAACTGGTGAATATGCCAAAGAAATTGGTGATACATTCTTTCTGTCTACTCTACTATAAATATGGCGTAATGATTACCTTAACGTTCCATATCTTATCTAATCGTCCACTACAACAAAACTACCTGTAATGTTTCTAATACATAAAATATATCGCAGGGGAGATAAAACTATCTTAATCCAATCAAGCAAAACTCACTAAACCAATCAATCTTTAATTTCGCTTACAATAAATCAATAAATTCGCCATTAATTTCGCGTACCGCACAGTCTTGGAGGCTGCTAAATAATGGATATCCATCAGGTTTCATTAGCGCCGTGAGGGGGCGCTCTGGGCGTCCGGCCGCCGGGCGCCGGTCGCCGACTGCCGATCAATAACACACGAACGCCGCCGAACACACCCGAAAGCTTCCGAACACACCCGAATGCGTCCGAACAATCCCGAACGAGACGAAGCGCGCGCCGTACATGACATATGCCATCGTAAAACGGCCCTGCAGCCTTCAGGCCTCCCTGAAAAACCGTGAAAATTCATTAGAAAAGTGCATTCCGTTTGACCGTGTAAGACTGCAGTGTGTTTGAATATTATATTAGTGTTTATTGTACGTGAAATTCGTAACGGACTTTATAATAAATGTGAGTATTTTGACAGTTCATTAGCGAATACTGAAAGCGAAGGTACTGCTGGTTGTTCATGAGATCAGTTATTGTTTTTACAGTTAAACCATTCAAGTATACTGGGAATTGTATTTTAGATGTTACAGTTCAAAGTGTAATTCAATTTGTTATACGAGATATCCCAAAATATCTTATAATTTAATCAACAGAGCGCTTGCGTATAAAGCCATAGATATTTCTCGAGGAATTATATATATTAAGTTACAGTTCACGGTTGGATAGCAACAAAATCAATGTGCATCTATAAATAAAACAAGCGAGGCCGTGCAAAATTAATAAAATAATCACGGGGAGCGTAACGCGCATGCCCAGAAATGAACTACTCTGCGTCATGTTTTTGTTAACAATTTTCATTGACAGCACATTTCTTTATATACTTCTTTTGGAAAAAGCAACAGTTAAGTTTCAAAAAGTGGGATTGTTATTGACAGAATTACAATTAAGACTAGTAAAACCATAAAGAACAAACATCAATATAATTTCGTTTTGACACTAAAAGAAGTTTCATTTAAATTCAAATATCAAAATATTGATTATATTTTTGTTTTCTATTACACAGCCAAATAAAATTTTAGGAATTCAAATCGTATCATTCGCATATTTTAAACTATAGACGTTTGTATATAATACTGAAGAAATTATAAAACTCGAAGTTACAAGAAATTTTATTCACTATAGTACTATTTTTCCTATAGAAATGTTGGAATAATTCTAAAGAATACTTAGCTGCGTTGAGGCTCTATTTTGGAATCGTCGACCTTGGCCGATTTACATAAAAGCCTGCGGGTGGCGCTGCAGTAGCGACCTCATTCCGATTTCACTCTGACCCCGCTGGTTTATCGTCTCTAGCTCGCACTATCGCGCCACAATACGTGCAAGAGGGAGACATAGCTAATACCGTCACTTCAGGCTACAACGGAAGCTGTCATAATGACAGCTGAAAGCTCTCAGCGGGCGTGAAAAGGATGCGTTCATAAACAGAGACGTCATTACAGCTTGATAATACAATTGACAGTTTATCTAATTATGGAAATTGATATGACTATTTAATTTTAAATGAATAATCTGAGATACATCTTTAACGAGTTAATACCATATTAATGGCTGTAAGGAGTTTTATTTTTAAATACGAAAATCTTGGAGTTCTTGACAGAGTATGCTATTTATTGATATCCCGAAAAACGATATATCTTAGTTTTTTGTTCTAAGTCTCATTGTCTTTTTTTATAATAGACTAGCGGGCCCGGCAGACGTTGTCCCGCCCTGATTATAAAAAAATGCTTGACAAATTATATACCAAAACGTTCCTCATGAATCACTTTATCCACTGGTGTAAACCGCTTGAAAATCCGTTCAGTGGTTTTTGAGTTTATCGTGAACAGACAGACAGACAGACGCGGTAGAGGACTTTGTTTTATACATATACACGACACAATTACAAGTATGGTCATTTAGTTCTGATCTTGTATTATGTTTACTGAACAGTTGATATAGCTATCTAATAGGTATTTCGAACAAGCGACATCTCTAACTAATGAAATCGCTTACTACCACTATATTCACAACCTTTTTTTTCTCGAACCGACTACGCTATTGGCCTAGCAAGGGCTTAACAGCTTCACCGGACTATTAAGGCGAGCGCTTAAGCCACTCAGCCGATTTTATTTTGACAACTAGTTCAAAGTAGAGCTTGCTTTGAGACAGGCTTTTAAGGATAACGACGCTGATAAAATATATGGCGTTTGATGACGTAGTTTAAAGTCGGTAGTAATAGCTCAGATTTATTCAATCTGGACATTTAGAACGTAATTTATTTATGTATTTAGTTATGTAAAGATTATTACTGCCATTTTCGAGTAGGTAATAATATTACATGTGTCTTGTGATAATTTCAATGTTCTGACAAAATGTTGGCTCCTTGTTAGAAATTTCCCGAGCGTTTTTGTCGCATCTCAGAATTCATGCTCCGTGATATTATTTTTCAAGCACTTCGCTTGTGCACAATAACCGAACTATGTTACGTAAAACGCCACCAATGTTACAAAATACAGAGTCAAAGAATATGAATAAAATATAAAAGCCTGGCAAAGTAAGAACCCCAAAAACTAAAATATAATTTACGTTCATTAAAATACCAACATCGGTTCTGAAAACAATCCAGATATCAAGAAGAACCGGTAGTGGCAGAAGAAAATGATTGTCGATAAAGTATAACAGCGTTTGACGGGCCACCACGAAAGCTGGCACACCTCGTGGTTTTTTCTATTTATTCTATCATAATTTGTAACTAGTTGACGCTGGCCTGTATTTAACTGTTGCTAGGTTTTCTGTTATAATTTAGTCTGTACTTCAAGAAAAAGAAATAGGTATTATATGAGAAAATACTTTTGAAAAATAAGGCTTATTAAATCTCTAGTTTTTATCTTTTATTTTATATAATTCTATGAATGCCCGCAACATCGTCCGCGTGGAATCTATTGTACAAAACAGTAACTAATAAAGTTATTTGAATGTATTAAGTCTAATTACTATCTATTTTTCTTTCGTTTTCAATACAATAACTATTGATAGATTGAACCGATTTTAATGAACCAAAGACTAAATGTTACTCGAAGATATGCTTTATGGTTTTCTTGAAAAGGTTTCATCATCAACGCAGTACTTTAGCAGTGATGTGTATTTATACAAACAGACAGACAGACATTTCTAAAAATTATTGAAATGTATTTTATTACTTATTCCTTGACACCGGCAACATTTTGTTTCAAATATCTAAAAAGTACAGACATGTTAGATTTACATTCTTATTATATGTATAGAACATAGACGTATAAACTATATATATCATCACGTATAGCCTATAGCCTTCCTCGATAAATGAGCTATCAAACGCTGAAATAATTTTTCAAATCGGACCAGTAGTTTCTGAGATTAGCGTCTTCAAACAAACAAACACTTCAGCTTTATAATATTAAGTATACATAGTATAGAAGCATTGATAAAAATTTAATTTGAAAAATAAAATTTTATGTCTTAAATGAAATGTATAATGAAACCCGTGACCTCATAAACAAAGATCAACGCGACAAATCTATACGGTAACGTTCATAATGATTACAACGTCTGGTTAAACAACTTTCAAAGAGGCACATCTGACCCCGGCCGCGACGCAATGCGTCCGAAAAGTCACGAAATAAATTCAAACTCGCGCTAAATCGTATACTTTCTTTCAAATTAAAATGGTCGACGCGTGAAAGTTGAATTATTGTTACTGTAGGTGACCGCACGCGGACTTGTTCACAAATATATTATTTTTATTTGTGAAATGAGACCTCATATGGGAGGGCTTTGAAATTTTGATCCGCAACCTTTTTGTGTAACCAAAACGTGGTGCGAGTAAACACTGTGTCGAGTAGAGTGTTGACGACACCGGTTTTCGTCCGATCACTGAAGTTAAGCAGCGTCGGGTGCGGTCAGTACTTAGATGAATTATCGCAACATTGTGTGACGTTGGGTTTTTGTCCTCTTTTTATTACTGTAATACAAAAGTTTCACTTCCATCATGTGTCTTTACGACACAGCCTTTCTTTATTTCTATTTCTAACGTAAAAATAAACACTTTTTATTTTCTACTTTCGAAATACATTGCTGTGTGAAATATGATTCCGCAGTAACTCTCTTGTAATCATCATGCCGAGACCGTCAAGCAACTGGATAATAAATAATAACACACAGTAGTTTTCATAATTTGTAGGTGCCCCACCAATCCCTGTAGTCAGTATACGTATATTCTAATAATAAGTAAAAAAAATGCGCAAAGTTGCTAATTCACAGTACTTTCAAATTATTATCAGTCCACTGTTCGACACCCTGTCCCAACACTTGCCACTTTACCCGGTCTCCGGCTTTCCGCATCCAGTTACTTCCAGTCACCGCCCTATCTTGATTGAGAGCCACGTACGACATGATGCGATTTTCACTTAAGAATTCTGCTATCACAGCCCTTCTTATTACGACTTGCCTTACTTACTCTTTTCATTCCAAAACTTTTCTAATACAGCAGTTGTCGCTTTTTCCACAGATATCTATTGACTTGTTTGCTTTGTTTAAGGCCAGCACAAAGATGCCATGAAATTTTTGAACTTTTGCTCTTTGTTGTATAATCTCATCCCAGATTCTGTCTCTTGTAGATACTCCAAGCATAGGCTCTTTTCATGAGTCACTGAGTGACTTAAGTCGTAATTTCATCCAGAAATTAAATAAACTGAAGTGAAAGTTTCATAAAACTGACATTAATAATTTCGATACGAAGTAAGAACTTACAGACAGACGTTTTTTTTATATGAACGTGTGTATAATTTTGAAGATTCTGCGATCATTAATTGTATCTACTATTATATATAAAAGTGATGTTTATCATTTTGTCCATTTGTTAACTAATTTTTTGTATTTTATTATTGACTCTTAATTGCAAATATTAAGTGTTAATTACAATCCAAGAGGACTATTTATATGGTATAATAGCCAGTCGTGTCAAAAGAGAACAAGCGTCTTATTTCTATAGCGATACCATATGGTTTTTGGTTTTTTGCAAAAAAAATCCTACATTTGTCTTTTTTTTTAAGTTTGAATTATTCGACTCCTGTATTTTCCGTAAATCATAGTTTCAAAATTGGCAACACTGGGAGTTATGGGTGATTTTTACATGAGGAGATTTTTATTTTATTATATAGGCTTTAATGTGACTCTAAATTATATGATATTCGTGGCATTTTATGTCATATAATTTGCTTATTGTGGACAAATGAACTAAATTATAAATAAGTAATGACTAAAATAAATGTCAACAAAAAAAATCTACATTATTCTAAGAGGGGTGGCAAATGGTGGCAACCATTTTGTTAGAATCATGTTTGACATTTGGCAAATAGTACGAATGTAGGCCTAAAGGGCATACACCCAGTAGCATTAACAAATAAAATAATGAGTGAATCCGTCATAGAATTTACGAATAGACAGATTTATTTAAACGGAGTCGCGGGCAAAGATAACTGTATATTAAAGCCGATTTATATGACCCTATGAATCGTACGTCGAATCAATAAACATAATATTTAAATATAAAACCATAATGATTTCTATTTTAGCAACGAGTTTTTTTTTCTCTTCAAATACTGTTATGTGATCGCATGTGTGTGTGTAATCTATGACTTTTTATGGTTAATATATTTTAAAATGTATTACGTTTCGTTAATTGGATTATAAATATATATCTATATAACTTGGGGAAAGTAAACACCGAGTGTGAATGCTTTATATATTTATTGGTTACTAGCTGTGCCCGCGACTCCGTCCGCGTCGTACCTAATGTAAAAAAACAGTGACTAATAAAATCATCTGAATATGTTTAGTTCTTTTACTTATTTACTTTTCTCCCATACTTAAGTCGCGTCGTCATTAAAATTACAATAACTTTTGATAGAGTGGACCGATTTTAATGAAACAAAGACTAAGTTACACTCGAGAAGTGTGACTAAGTTACACTTATGCCGAGGGTATGATATAACCCAGTACTTTAGCAGTTATGCGTGTTCAAACAAACAGACAGACAGACATTTCTAAAAATGATTGAAATGTATTTTATTACTTATTCCTAGACACCTGTAACTTTTTTTTTTTACGAAAATCGAAAATTTACAGATACCTAAGATTTACATTGTTATTTCTTTTTGTCTCATAAAACGCAAGGGATTCTCCAGGATAACAGACGAAAGTAAAAAATTTGTAGTTAATAAAATTCTTGACGGATTTTGATAAATTTTCTATGTGCTATATATAGCAGACAGAGTAGCAAAAAAATTAAGCTATATTTTCCCAAGCTACTTTTAAAAAAAATACCAAAAAAAATGGTCACTGGATCCCGAACCGTAGCCCCCGTCGGACCATATAATATCCAGTACGTTATAACTGAGCTACGGCTACATGACATTTCAATGCGTAAATATCAACCACATATGAAAAATACGTGTAAACGAAACTGTCACTTATATGTAGTTGCACTTATTTTATTGTATAAAAACCGTTTGCTAAACAAAGGTGACAAATTTTTTTCCTAAACCATAAACCTAGATAATAGTTACATTGCATTGTAAAAGATAAATCTCAATTAGAGTTCTATCAGTACGTGTGTTGTTACGATATTTGATAAAATTAGTTTTCTAAATATTATTGAGTCTTGAAGTAGGTGGGTCCAGGTTTGTGAATCTACGATTAAAATAATCAGTTGAGGTGTTTGCAGTTACCATGCTAGAATGTATTTATACTAATATTATAAAGAGAGGTAAAGTTTTGTTTTCGAGGAATGCTTGATACTACTGATCCGATTTCAAAAATTCTTTCACTGTTAGAAAGGTATATATATTATCCCAAGTTCAGTATCTCAGTAAAAAAGGTGGTTTATATGTCAAAAGTAAAATAAATTTGTCAAAATTAAGATTTAATGCAGATTTCACGTATACTTTACAAATTCTTATAAAACAAACAACTAAAACAAAATGGAAATTTAATGTAGATAAAGTTTAATTTTTACAGTATGTTAAGTGACGAAGTTGCAAGGGGTACTGGGAAGACATTTATCGGCAATATATGTAAGTTAGTTTTAATCTTCGTTGGACACTGTAGGTAACGCTACAAACAGGTTCTAGGCTTATTTTAAAAGATTTCTTACATACCAACTGGGTATATGTTTGAGTGAGTCCCTGGATAGGTTGGATTCACAATCGGAAGTGCTAGATGTCGCTGCAATCGGGTTTTAGGTTTTTATTAAGATTATTTGCGTTTAAAAATACAATTGAAACCTGTAATAACCTATTTGGTGCAAACGAAGTTGCACGGGTCAGCTAGTATTAAAATAAAACTGCGACTGATCAAACGAACGTCAGTTTATCAATTCTGTTAATATTTCTGAAGATTTTTCTGTTCTCTTCTGTCTCACTTACAGATTTTATAACCTGATTTTATAATTGCTCTGGTACGATATTTCACACATTTTCTTTCATATTAGCCATGTCATGACAATTGCAAAAAAAGGGGTTCGCCATGTAGATGTGGATCTAGATATATCTAGATCGGAGATTTTACATTTAGAATTATAAAGTGATATTGTTCTATTCAGTGGCGAGTAAAGGCCCAAATTATATGTATAGATGGATTATGTATATCTAAAGAAACTATACAAATTACGTTTTTCTAAAGTAAATAGTGGTATAGAGCTTCAGTCACTCAATTCCATTTGATGTCCAATGACGACGTGCTCGTGTTTACCATCTTAGGTAAACATGCTCAACTTAGAGGGGGCTGGCTCTTCAGTGCAGCTGTCGGAACACAACAGGTGCTTGGTGCCGAATTTCCATCTTGATGGTGGTAGCTAACCGAACGAATTTAGTAAAAGCGCTACCACCATGTTATAGGTTCATCACGATATTTTCTTTCATCTAAAACTCCGGCAAAGGTCCGAACACGCTAACAACTGAGTCATCATCGCTTGATGTTAAATTTTGTACGTTTTAATTAAATTATTCTTAAAGGTGTTTTCATGTTAACAGCGCGGAAACGGTGCCATAAGGGGGCATGCGCCGCCGTCGCTAAGGCATGAGCGCGGCGCGCGCGCCCGATCACTCGACGCGCCATCCGCACCGTACCCATCCGCAGGTAAATAACTAATATTATTTTTCCCTTCAAACTGACTATCCTTGTTCGTCTGAAAGACTTTAACAGCTTCATAAGACTTCGAGGCTTTCGTAAACACACTCAACAGCTTAGATAAGTTCATAAAAATTGATTGCAACCTCTGAAATTGATTTTCTAAATCGAATTACTTAAAAAGGGTCTCCCCCACAGAACTTAGTTTCTTTTGCAACTGGTGTCTTTTTTACGTTTTGTCGATTTTAAGCATATATGTGTTTACAAATGCAGTTTATTTGGAAAATACCGCACGGATCTCTACGGCTTCTTTTCTTTCGACGATTCTTCTTTTGAACCGTTAGCAGACAGAGAGCAGCTGTAACGAAAATATTCTTTTAAAAATAAAGCAGATAAAGCGCGTTTTCATATTTCCGAGTTGTCGCAAGAAATTAAAACGAAACATAGTATTAGCTACGTATATAGTAATTTCTTCGCGTAACTGTTTGTAGCGCCAGGAACTGTTTACTTATATGTACTCATTTACTACATATTATATTGAATGAATTTATTTTTCAATTGGATACGTCATTTTTCAGTTGTAATTTTTGTACCATTAAAATAACTAGCGATCGGCTAGTAGTCGAAATTCGAATATCTTCTTTATATATAATCTTCTTCTGTACGTGTGTATGTCACTGAACTCCTCCTAAATGGCCAGATCGATTTTGATGAAATTTTGTGTGCGTGTTCCAGTGGATACGAGAATGGCTTAGATTCACAATTGGACCCGGAAGGTGGCGCTGCGGTTGAAATTTAGATTTTTTTTTATTATTAAGGCAGAACAACGTTTGACCCGCTAGAAATATATAAGATATTCAACTGCCTTCAGGTTTTGTATATATATTTTTAAATACTCGTTTATAAGAAAACTAACAAAGATTTTTGAAGGGGAAACTTCTTTAGGCGCGGTCAACGGTATTTTATTGGTAGGAGATAAATTTCATCATGACATGCTAGTATGCGTGACCGAACGTATTCCGCTGTGATGCTTGCGTAAACATTTATACGTAACAACTAAACTTTACAGAAACTCCGATAAAGTAAATAATACATGTTGCGGACATAATCACTACCCTGACTCCCCCAAACGCTATGCCACCAAAAATAAGCTAATAAAAAAATTTTGAGCGGAAAAATCCGTGCAAGTTTCGATTGCGGAAGTACTTTTACATTTTTGTTCTTGTAATTTTTTCGCAAATACTTCCGTTCTGAAAGCAGAATTATGAATGAAAAAACCTGTGCAAGACTGCGAAAGTACTTCCGATATATCTATTTATGTCGCAAAGACTTCCGTTCTGAAGTGATTTGTAACAACCTTAATATATTAATCCCGATCCACAGGGGTACCAATTTATCAACACTGGACTATACTGTAATGACCACTTAACGTCAGATGGATGACAAGCCTTTTTTGCATATAAAATTGAAAAATGATGCGTTGAACTTTTCTGAGACGTTTTTGATTTATAATATTTGTCCAGTTAACGATGCGCACGCGCCGGACTAATGATTTATTCGTGATTTTAATATTAACAACCCTATGAATATACGATTTAAAGTGAATTATCTTAATGAGTTTGAATTAAATTAACGAGATTAGTATTCATTTTCCCCGTTTTTTTTGTTTAGTAATATTTTATAAATATTGAGACTTTACTGATTAATTTAATAGATACGATTTTTCATTTCTCGACTGCACGAAGTATTTTAAAGATGAGTCACAAATAAGTGGCCACTGCATTGTATATCTATGTATAATAAACTTATATATAAGAAATACTAGCGGTCCCGGCAGACGTTGTCCCACCCTGATCATAAAAAAATCCTGGACAAATTATATACCAAAACGTTCCTCGTGAATCACTTTATCCACTGGTGAAAACGGCATAAAGATCCGTTCAGTAGTTTTTGAGTTTATCGCGAACAGACAGACAGACAGACGCGGTAGGGGACTTTGTTTTATACTATGTAATGATGTAAATCTTACTTGTTTGACTTACTTTTAGAGTTTTGTGAAAAAAAAAAATTTCAGATGTCTTGGAATAAATAATAAAATAGATTTCAATTATTTTAAAAAATGTCTGTCTGTCTGTTTATCTGTTTGTTTGAACAAGCATTACTGCTAAAACACTGCGTTCACGATAAAACCAAGAAAATCATAAAGCATGTCCTCAAGTAACATTTAGTCTTGATTTCATTGAAATCGGATCTCTCTATCAGATGTTACTGTAATTTTAATGACGACGCGACTTAAGTATGAGAGGATAGCAGATAAGTAAATGGACTTAATATATTCAGATGATTTTATTACTCTCTGTTTTTTACATTAGGTTCCACGTGGACGGAGTTGCAGGCATGGCTAGTCTATACTAATATTATAACTCTAGATCAACTAAACCGATTTTGAAAATTCTTTCGTGAGTGTCATAGGCTATGTACTAACCAAAAAAATGAAAAGACTTTTTTGTGGAAGTCGGATTTGTAAAGTAAGTTGGAGAAAATACCTTCGAACGAAAACGTTTCTTACGAACGCTGCCTTAACGATGAGAGATATATGAATGACTTCCAGAGAAAAGTTGTAGAACTTGTACAGGTATTATCAATTACAGTTATTACAATAACAAAAAAAAAAAGCGACAGTATATGTCTAACTTTTATATTTAGGTCACAAAAAGTAGTTTTTTAGAAATGTTTACCGCCCAACAAAGTGGGCACGGGTCAGCTAGTCTTACACAAAATAATAGACCAATAGATATATTGTAAATTTCATTATTTAGTAAAACATTTTTTTTACAAATGAATACATAATTTAATAATACATTTTACATAAAAAATGTAATTACATTATATAATATGTTATTATTCAAAAATTTTCTAGCTTTGTAATAAATTCAGAGATTTTTTAAAACTTATACTGCCAAACTATCTCACGATCCGTGCTTCATAAGTTTTGCATTCGTGTGCAGGAGCTTAAACCGTTATAGTTCTAGGGACTCAAGGGGTTAATTAGGACCTCAGTTTTGGGGTCAATTATAATTGGTTGCTACTTGTAACTACTGACTTGGGACGCATCTCATATCAATATATCTCACCAAGTATACCCGTTGGGATGGGATATAGTAGCGTAAAGACTTCTGCCTGTTTCCTGCCCATAAAAGTCCCTATTTAATCTGTAAAAGCTGAAGGTGAAGGAAACCCTATTGAGGAAATCGTGAAGTTGCAGGAATGTCGCATGATGGTAGGGTTTTTTCTAAGACCGCCGGGCTAGCCACCACTCTCTTATTGAAAATCTGTCACTAAGTATCTGTTAGTGTGTTCAGGCAGCTGCACTTAAGAACCAGTTCCATTAAGATTTAGCTTAGATTTAGATTTAGCTTAGATTCAGATTTAGCTTAGATTTAGATTTAGCATGTTTACCATCTTAGGCCACGTCGTCTTTTAACATCAGATGAGATTATGAACGCTAAAACCTATAAGGTATTAAAAAAAATCTTCTCGTAATACAAGCGTAGTGAGTGGAAAAGTAAGAAACTTTAAACATATCCGTATTACAAACTGTTCATAGATCGTGTATTGCTCTCAAAAGAGGTTCTCACAGGCGTTGGTCTAACGCTAAAAAAGACGATTTTGAAACATTCTTCATTGGTGCTCCGCTCCTATTGGTCTTAGCGTGATGATAAAGCCTATAAAAGGTTACAGGCTTATAGGAAGGCCTCGATAAATGAGCTATCTAACACTGAAAGAATTTTTCAAATCGGACTAGTAGTTCCTGAGATTAGCGCGTTCAAGCAAACAAACTCTTCAACTTTATAATATTAGTATAGATGACAACAAGGAGTTGGTTCTTAATTCGGTTTCATTCTTTGTTATCTCAGAATTTTGTAACTTATAAATAAATTTTGCAAATGATTTTTTTATTGGTAAGGGAATATTTTCAATTGAGCCCATTTTAATTTCCTTAAGTAGGTATTTAAGTAGGTACTGGACCTTTCATTTGGAAGGGACCTCCTTAAAATCGAATAAGAAATGTGTAATGTTTAAGATAGACAAAGTCCATAAAGTATTTCGCTGGTCGTGCACAATCCCATCTTGGATTCCAATAAGAGACACCGTGCATATAGCTTTGTAAGACCTAATGTACAATCTATTGCACAAAGTAACACGTAGCACTCAGGGTCACGTTTGCCAAAAAAATTATGTCCTAGAAGCCCAGCGTACAATATGATGTACAATCAACCTTTATGCATTTTACTTTTGAAGTTTCGCACCAACTGTAATCTCTCCTAATATTGTGATTAGCGCCATATTCCTCAACGAAAGATTGCCTAAAATGTTCTTACATTTAAAACTTAGGATCACCTAAACGCCCAATGTGCATTTAAATGAACAAGAGATAAAAATATTGGTTGAGTTTTTCATTAAAAAAAAAGACAAAAATGCGTGGGCCAGAACTTGTAAAAGCATATTCTATATCACTGGGTATTTAACTCATCTCGATCATTATAGCTTGGAATTTAGGCAGATACGAGTCATGTCTAGTGTAGTAAAATAATAACTTAGAAATCTGACATTGGGAGGCTTGTCGTTACGTGGGAGTCGTGACACACTATTTTTACCATATTCCAGTTTTATTGTTTGCCTTGCCTTGATAACTGCTTGTCCCTTTGTTACGTGTAAAAAAATATTGTAAATGGATGTAAGTTGATTAAAAGGCATCGGAATAATGTTTGTAGATATGTCTGCAGTAAAATTTTCCTCCGCCCCCCTCTGTCAGCGTTGTGTCCGGCGGTGGTGGGCGTGTCCGCACATGCGCCGGCGCACGTTCCATGAATCCCTCAAGGTCGTCTGACCCACTGATACGATTCCGATGCGTCGATCGCCCGGTACAGTTAGCTTTCGTTGAATTATTTTACGCATTCATAATATATAATCTATTTAAATATATAAAAAAAAAACGTTAGTATGTTCTATTAACTTCATTAACGGGATTCTTGGGTGGCTGTGTTTTTCAAACTTTTTTATGATCTGACAATTATTTCGGGACTATATACTCTTCGCTGTTTCTAACCTGTACTCTTCTATATTAGAAATTTCATATCCGTACAATTATTAACATCATTGTATGATGATGATGATATTATATTATACCTATATTAGCTGACGGGGCCATGCGTTGCTGTAGCTCAATTATTACATGCGGAATTAAAATTATGATAAAGTATTTGGTATTATGGGGTAGTCAGTCTGCCTAAAAACTTGATACAGAAAAAGCGAGGTTACGTAGTAAATAGATTTACAGAACACGTGCACCATAAAATCAACTGGAGTTGAAGAAGAAATTCGAATTAGAACGTGGCGCCATCTTTGAGATATCTATAACAGTCGGTCCTACAGTTTCCTGTCTACAAACTAATTTAAAACGCCATCTGTTCGAGACTGATGAAACGTACCAGTAATAACAATAACCAATATTGACAATTATTTAATTTGTAATCATTACATAGTATAAAACAAAGTCCCCAACCGCGTCTGTCTCTCTGTCTTTTCGCGATAAATTCAAATACTACTGAACGGATTTTCATGCGGTTTTCACCAGTGGATAAAGTGATTAATGAGGAACGTTTTAGTATATCATTTTTTTTGTAATCAGGGCGGGTCAACGTCTGCCGGGCCCGCTAGTTATAATATGTATAGAAATATAAATGGACCAAATTATACATAAATGCCAACTTTCATGAAAATCGGTTGAGTAGTTTCGGAGTTCATCGTGGACAAAACCATGACAATGGATATTTATATATTTAAGTTTATTACAAATATCTCATATCATGTTGTATGTTTTAATTCTGGAAAAATATTGACAGCGGATTTGTACAAGGTTTTTCAAATCAAATCAAATAAAAAAAATTGGGAAATAAATCCTGAATGGCACGAACATACTCGAATCGTAATATATTATTTTCTAACAACAATGTTATAATAGCCTCTAGGAAATTCGGCGAGCAAAATATACACGTTTAAAATTCTTTATTATATAACCGTCTTCACTTACAAAAACTAGTTGAAGACAAATCTACATCTTTTTAAAGTAGTTTGCAGTGTAATATTCCCACAAAAAAAGTTCTAAGTGCGTTTTTATGCTTAATTTGAGATAGTTTTGAAAAAGTTTTGTGAACCTGTATCTTACAATGAGTGGGCTCACCATGGTCACTGCAACGATTTATAAGCAAAAAGATAAACTCTTCTCGAAAGTAATAAGGTATAGGCATAATCACCCGCCATTATTCGCGACGTATTAGCGATTTTAATCTCAGAGAAATCCACAGTTCTATTTTTTCCTACATACGGTGGTACTACAAGTACTTTTCTCAGGTTCAGGTTTCCTCACGATGTTTTCCTTCACCGTCAACCTATGGTATTTTGTAGCTGGTAGAGCCACGCTGAAGCTATTACTGGTTTCAGCATGAATGGGTCAACTCGCCCGGGTTAGTATCACCCTCTCACAGAAAACCGACGTGAAGTAACATTGCTTGCATTGTCGCGTTCCGTTCGGTTAGTGAGAGCGCCGGAGGCCCGCCTCTTCTCTCCCCCCCCCCCTTCCCTCCTCCTACTCCTCCATCCCTCCCCCAACAAAGGCTGGCAACGCACTTGCGACTCCCCTGGTGTTGCAAATGTATATGGAAGGTGATGATCGCTAAACGTCAGGTGACCCACCTGTTCGTTTGCCTCCTATAATATATTAAAAAAAATAGTCAATGTACCCGAATTCCGAAAAATTCGTTGGTTCATGCCGGGTTCGAACCTGCGGACATTCAAATGATATCCCACGGCTCACACGACCACGACTGGAGTTGTCTGTAATTCCAAACTAGTACTTCCCACATTGAGTGAAGATTAAAATATAAAATCTAAATTAAAGTTCCCGAAACTCGACAAATAAAACTGTGTTTTTTTTACCGCGTCCGTTACGTAAGAATAGCGATCATAACTGTGCACCGGCACACGGGAATCGAACCCGCATACCGTCTGGTCGCGTCTCGAATTATTCAGTAGTTTCTGAGAAAGGTCCCCGACGTCGCAATAAATTTAGACTCCGATTCTCATTATGCGTTGCAGCCTACATTCCGTGAGCTTACAATTTCGCAGATAAAAAGCTTAGCCCATTGTTTCGCTTGTTAGCGAAGGGTTATCATAATGTTAGACAGGACGGAGCGACTGTTATATTATACACTAACCTGTGGCCGCGACTTGGTACGCGTGAAAACGATTTTGTTTTTGATGTAAAACTTCTTATTGCACGGTGGGGAAAAATTTTCGTTACGCGAGACGCGTTAAACATAAGGTAGGTATGTATTTGTATATATATGCATGCATGCGTGTCCGTCTGGGTCGAGTAGTATACAATAATGGTTAGATTTGTAGTTAAGTATTTATACTATGGGACTTCGTATAGAGTATATAGTTTATGAGCATTCTTATGTATATAGTGTAATACATATAAGCAAGGAAGTTTCATTTCCTCCGCGTGTACACACTGACACAGAAAATGATTTTTTGTCAATCGTATTTTATTTTGACAGGGTAACTATTAATTTTAATTTCAATCTGCGTATTAGAATACGGAAAATATAATAAATACAATCATTGATACGATAGACGTATGTTAATAACTGAGAACAATCTTTATTTAGATCATTGAATCATTCTTAATTAAGCCATATTGGTTTTGCCTGCTCTGTCGAGCGCTTTCACTATACCCCTACTCTGCGGTCGCGCGCCGGCAGTAATGCGACATGCGATAGATGGACGAAAAAAAGTTTTACATTTAATATATTATTTTGATTCTACAGAAAGCTTAAAGGTCATATCTGTATTATTCTAATGTCGCTCGTAACAAGCTCCAGACGCGGAAACAAGGAGTCGTTCATAACGCCGACACACTACGCTGCGAGACAAAATAAAAGGATCCCAGTTCGGGCATTATTCTGGGCATTTTTCTAAGGCAATTAAATACACCCGAAGATGGCCGACTGACTCACCGATTGTTGTTTTTTTAATTCTCGTCGGGGCCATTTAAATGTTTTACTGTTATTAGAGATATGTATTGATGTAGAGTAATTATTTAATAGTGGGACGATTTCACAGAACGACGGTAATTGGTGGATAACCCAATTAATCTTACAAATCAGAAATTTGTTACGATGTATAGAAGTTTGTTACTCTTTGTGATGTGCTTATCGCATTCCAGTCAGATACATAACTACTAAAAGTTATTAAATTATATTTAGGCCTTAAGAAGGCGCTTATGAATGGCAAAATCACAACCGGCTCGGAAAACAACCCACTCACCGAGAAGAACCGGCAAGAAGTTCGAACGGGTTTATTTTTTTAACATATATATTTACGATATATTACACGTTACAATAGTTTTTAGTGGATGCACAGAGAGAGGAGCAAATTTCCAGACATCGCAAACGTCCACATATTGATCCACTTTATAATAGCTTTCTGACACCAAAACTCGCTTGACATGACGCTTAAACGTACACTCTGTAAATCTATACATATATTAAGAATGTAAATTTAACGTGTCTGTACTTTTTCGATTTTCGTGAAAAAACTTGTTGCAGGTATCTAGGAATAATTAATAAAATATATTTCAATCGTTTTTAGAAATGTCTGTCTGTCTATCTGCCTGTTTGTATGAACACGCATCACTGCTAAAGTACTAGGTTCACAATAAAACCTCATCCAGAAAATTATAATGCATATCCTCGAGTGTAACATAGTCTTTGTTTCATTTAAATTGGTTCACTCTATCAAAAGTCAATGTAATTTGAATGACAGCTCGAGTTAAGTACGAGAGAAGAGTAGTCTGTACTAATATTATGAAGCTAGGGTTTGTTTGGTTGGTCGCGCTAACCTCAGGTACTACTGGTCCGATTTGAAAAATTCTTTCAGTGTTAGATAGCTCATTTATCGAGGAAGGCCATAGGCTTTATATCACTGAGACCAATAGGGGCTGAACACCAATGAAGAATGTTTCAAAATCGAGATTATCTTTTCCTTTTGAGAGCATCCGCTGTGTGTTAGCGTTAGCCCAAAGTAACTATTCCACGCGGGCGAAGTTGCGGGCAGAAGCTAGTCCTTAATATACTTGTAGTATAGTAGTATGCTTAATCTGTAGTCAGTTGACACTGGTATCGCGTAAATAAAGGCGATGCAAATCGCGCAAATAAAAAAGTATTTGTTTTAGTTTAGCCGAGTTCTTGTCAGATACAAAATACACGTTTGAATTCGTAAGGTACACATGTGTGTCTCACAAATTTTTATTTGTATGAATAATTTAGCTTTTTAAAATAGTATTCACTAGAATATAAATACTGAACTACGGTCGGTATAAGCAGCGGAATAATTCGTTTTGTCATTCCTTGCCGATGCAAAAGAAAGACTTGTTTATGAACGATAACGTAAGCTTTAATAGTTTCGACATTGTTTCATAATTCCTCGAATCAGACTTTCCGCCGGTGCGAATCCGTCCTAATATACAATAAATATTTACGTGGGCGTTGATTGTGTCGATGCTGAACAATTATCCTTTTGTCGTTTACGAAATAACGGGTTATTACAATTAACTAGAGAAACATTTAAATATGCGCAAATTGAGTGACCTTTTACGTGCTTTCAATATTTTTTGTTTTTGTATCGTTCGACCTCAATCGTTGCCGTTTGTTGGCCGAAATGGATGACCTAATATAACCATACTTTCTGTTTTGAACGGGACAGCGCGGCCCTCTTTTTGTTACTTTGTTTCTGTGTCCCTGAGGAAAATTTTGAGACTCGGAATTGTCCCATCTTATGCAGATATTTAGTTGTCGCTACACCTAAAGCGATGATAATAAAAAAAATTTGGAAATGATTTCCTTCTTATATAAAATGGTCATCAAATATTAATAAAATACATGTATTTTAATTCGTGTAATAAAAAAAGTATTAATAGTTACTATTTGGTTTTTAGTTTTGTGTGTGTAATTTCGAGATTAATTATTTAAAAGTTTTTGGTAATGATTTCGTTTACGTTAGAGTACTAGTTTTGAGATAGAAGGTACCTTATATTCTTTTATGTATCCCTGACAATATGTACGCAAAATTTCATAATGATCGGTCGAGTAGTTAAGACGTGAAAGTGTAGCAAATAGAAACAAACTCACATTTGCAATTATAATATTAGTTAGGATTTTTCTATATATTAGAAATATTGATATTTGACAACCATCTCACCTCATGGCCAATGCTTATATGACCTAAGCTTGAAGACTGACTGGCTCTAAAATGCAATGCTGAAACACACCTATAGGTATTTCGCGACAGATTTTCAGCTAGAGGGTTAATTCTTTAGTGCAGCACGCGCTTGAATCTGTGAGCAGAATTAGTTATTTTTTATACAAACGAACAGACGGGACACCTGATGGTAAGTGATCACCGCCGTACATAGACACTAGTAACACCAGAGAAGTCGCTAGTGCGTTGCCGGTCTTTTAAGGTGTACTAGTGTACATCATTTTTCAATATAGGTGTATTATGTCTGTGACGGCACAGGTAAATCAGATTTCGTTTAATATTTAATTAGATACTTGTGTTTTATAAGAGTACTACGAATTCTTACTTGTACTTTTTCAGTACATAACAGCACTATTTAAATAAACAATTCAATGGCTCTGGCCAATTAATTAGAAACACGAATATATGTTCCATTGATTTACGTTCTTTCATTAAACTCGCTCGGTGTTGTTGACACCGGTAAATTCATTTCGGTCAGTGTCGAATACTTTTTATATTGTACTGTTCCGTATATACATATTGTCAATGTAATATCCAGAGTTCCGTAAGTTGTCTAACAGGGAGCAAAAACCGTAACCAGTTGGTAACGTTTGAACAGGTATGTGTTATTAGTTCGTGATAACTACAAACGCCGTAAAATATTTTACAAAACTGACTCATTGCGGTCCATCGTTTTTGAACTTGCAGACAATTAAATCTACTACGGTACACTGTCTGAAAGCTTATTTCGTCTGAAAGTTTATATTACGTTGTTGAATAAAAAGAGTAGTGCTTCCTACTAAACGTGACGGGTGCCGGTAAAACTAAGTGCAACCACCATACACTAGGTACAATAATCCTCACAGTGAAACGCTCAGCCTTGTAGTAGTCCGGGAGCAATAGGCGTATATTAATAATCAAGCGGGGTTGTAGCGATTTAATTGATTGCGTCGCGAATACCAGAAACATGCTGTAAAGCCACACATAAAGACTCTTATTTAATTTGTCGTGTTCCGGAACTAACCACAATATTATATAATATACCAGCAGGTCCTAGCAGACCTGCGTGACAGTGATGATCGGTGGTGAAATGCCCATCAGACATAGTGCCGACACGTTGTCATGATTTAAAACAAATATATCTATTGCTTGATTTCACGCCTGCGTATCTACACTTGTCTCCTTCTATTACGCTCTCTATTTATTTATGGCATCTTTCTTATTTTCTGTCTGGCCAAGTACACATCTTCCTGTTGTTTTATGTTGGAACATTGGACTTAAGTTTGATTTTCTAATTATATTCTTGTCGCGCCTAAAGACATTTGGCTATAATAAAATGTTTTGTTTGAGGAACCCTAAAAACACTGTCCAGATATAAAGGTGCCCACACACGCCATAATGAATGTTCGCCGTTTTACGATCTATAAATAATGTTACTCCCTAGATTAGTACCAATCGTTTGTATGTTTGTACACGAGTTATAAATATTATCCACTTATAATAACGCTGATATATTATATTACCGCCGTGTCGCGTATTAGTTAAGCAGGCATGTACAACAGTGTTGCATTGAAATTGTTAACATGCTATTTTAGATGTGTCGCGATAGCGAAGTGCAATTTTTTTCCACACACTAGTGTCAAAGTAGAAATTATCAATACGAGTGCTCCTATTGATCGAGCTTCGACCATACAGAATAAAAAAACTTTATTCGGTTTTATTTTTATAACACTGAAGCTCACCAATAGCTACAAAACAAAAAAAGAATGAAGAAAATCGGCTCAGAAACAGAGGAGGGAGATGTTCTAAGCCGTTTCCCCACTGCCTATTTGTTAGATAGATTAGGTTGTGTTTGAAAGTTGGTGGTGCCTTTTGAACAATATTGAGTTTATAAATTATTATATAACGTCCAATAAATATTAGATAGAATGTACTTAGAAAGTAATGACACCCTACATTATGTTCTTATAACTGTGACGACTTATGCAGCACAGTTCGAAAAATACCGCTTAGCATTCGCTTCAACATGATTTTCCTTAGCGTTATATCTTGGATAAATGAAACAATATCCTCATAAATTATAATCCCTATATTATCTTGATGTATAAGCTATATTACTGTAAAGTTACAACGAAATCTCCCTAGTAGTTCTTGCGTGAAACAGTTACAAAGATTTAATCCATCCTTATAAATATTTTTGTTTTATAGAGTTATAGAACAGTGTTATTTATTATATTATTGATAAATATTGGGATGTCCGTTATTTACCAAGTTAACTCTTTTGATTTGGGTATCGTTTAAATCGTTGGTTTATAGTCTAAAAACATTTAAGAAAAATAAATCCTCTGCCGTTTAACCATGCCTAAATGACGATACTTTCCCGTATTATTTTTATCCTGCTTGTTTTCTTCAATAACTCATCAAATAGTATTACTTCTCCATCTACTATGATCCTTTGGGATGGAGAAATGTTCATATGAGCGTTTAAAATGTAATTTGTATATTATGATAAGGTCAAAAGGTATTAGAAAAAAATATTAGAAAAAGCGGACTAAATATTTTTTTCTTAAATATGTTTAGGCTATAAACTGACGATTTGAACGATATCCAAGTCAAAAAGCCAACTTGGTAAATAATGGACACCCTTATATCATATATAGTAATACGTGAAGCCAAAACTTTGTATCCCTTTTTAAGAAAATTGCGTGAATTGGATGAATGTGAAATTTGGCATAGTTAAAGTTTATATGGAGGAGAAGTGCAGAAAGTTATTTATTTTATATAAAATGCATTATAAGTACATTAAATTAAATAAAATATGCATTACTCACACTACTGCTCCAATTTTACACAACATATACACACATTTAAATAAAAAAGACATTTTGACATCCGTCAATAACGGACTTCAAAAAAGTAGTAATAATATTCGTACAATAGGACAGGCGACGGAATTAATCCGTACTGCCAAACTTCAAAAAAGGTTGCGAAGGAGGTTGCTATGCTTGACTGTATGTATTTTTTTACTCTTACGTTCCAATTACCCTTTTTTATTCTACATTCAACAATGATATTATAACATATCTTATATATTAACACGTGAAGCCAAAACTTTGCACCCCTTTTTAAGCGAATTCCGCGAACGGATGAACTTGAAATTTGGCATAGTTAAAGTTTATATGGCAGAGAAGTGCACAAAGCTATTTTTTTATATAAAATGCATTACAATCATATTAAATTAATTAAAATATACATTACTCACACTACTGCTTGAATTTTACACAACATATATGTAAATGAAAAAGACGTTTCGAACATTCTTCAACCTTCTTACGTTCCAATTACCTTTTAAATATTTTTAACATGACTGACGTTGCATGCCTTAGAATATGCCCTTTGAAATCAACTGGTCAAATTGTAGGTTAATTTTAGAATAATATAATATGTAAATTCATAATATACATTAATATTAATTGATAAATAATTTATCTTTAGTAAATTTATGGAACTACTGAAATAATTATTATTCTCTTTGGTTTTATTGAATGTCAAAATTTTTATGTGACAGACTGCTTTCACTTCATGTCACTTTGCTTCATGTTGCCATAAGAGTAAAGCAATATTTCCAAAGTCAATGTCAATGTTTTAATGTTTAGTATTTTTTTATGGTGTACTCAAATGATGATTCAATAAAAAATGAGAGAAAAATACTTTGTAAAATCAAAATAAGAAAATTTGTTTGGTCATGAAAGTAATCCATGACTTATATCTCCGCGGTTACAATGATGCAGTTCAACTTGATGTAGCAATTATATTTAGTACAGTTGATGATGAATTATGAACAAAAATGAATTCATTTTCAAAATTTAATGGCAGTATTATAAACATCTTTGTTTTGGATTCATAATTTAATTCTATTGTGTATCCATTACTTTTCCAAATGATGATACTGGGCATATCACTATTCCTCATAATGTATAGACTATATTTAATTCAATATCACCCAGAAATACCACGCGCCCATGGTGTCGTGTAAAATTAATTGAAAATTGTGTCATGAGGGGGTCCGATAATTTTTTTTTATTTTCGTAAAGTTATGTTTACTTAGTATTTAAGAGCCTTACCACCTTATGTAACCGCCTGTTTTTTGTTTCAAATTTATAATTATTTTCAATTTTCATTTAGACATCGATTTTTTTATGTTTATATAATTGAAAAAAAGTAGCAAATAACTGAGTAGGCATGATTAAGCCTTTGATTATAGAGGTTATAATACCCTTTGATAAAAGAACCCTAATAAAGTTCAAACTTTAAAAATTCAATGAACTATGGTCGAATGTCGACCACTGGGCGCCCACTAGTACACTGTTATTATATATAAAGTTTCTAATAGTACGAGCATTTTTTTTAAATTATTCCTACTTCACGAGTGAATACAGATTTTTTTACGGGAGTAATTTTGGCCAATGAGTCGACGTGTAATTCGCAAACTACAGAATATACCTCCGAGCAATTCAGCAATCAGGTAGTAAGTAATAAAATGTATAATTATGTTGATGGAGTTCAATGAACATTTACTAGACAAGTAGCACTGTAATAAATTGAACGACATTTATACAATGACTCCATTGAAACAAGATTAACGCAGAATTTATAATGCTTTTTTATGTATGTATTGTATATTCCAGCTGTATCTTTTTAATAAGATGATAGATTTTTATGAAACCATAAAAACGATTCCAAAAAATCACAATATCTTAATTTAATATTCACATTTTAAGAAATTAGTGAAGTGGAGCAAGCTGTCTTTTTCGCATTCGCAGGAGAGGGGAAGTAAATGGATAATGTTATTTACAAATAAATAATGTAAGAAAAATATATATTTGTTTTATATGTTTGTATGCTATTTCCTTTTTATCGAACTGACTAACGCTATTAGCCTGACAGACCTTCACAGCTTCAGTGGACTATTAGGACGAGCGCTTAAGGCCCACAGCTTGAGTATACTGGATGCATATACTTATTACTAAAAAAAGCACATAATAATTCATAGAACCTCGTACTATGGACAGAAGATTATAGGAATAAAATTGAATCTATTTTGAAAACAATTTACATAAATAATGATTGTAGGGTGAGATCATGTCAAGTTTCCCACTCGGTGATAGAATTTATATATAATTATTTTACTATGAGCTAGTCACTGGGGATAATAAAATCCAGAAACATGTTTTAAAGATTATCATTTTTTCATTATTTTTTTAGAAAGAAAATTTGGATGAAATATATTAAGGAAATTAATTTCAACCAAACCTTTCTTTTTTTTTTTATCGTAGCTCAGCAAAGTGACTATACTGTGCCTGATGGTGAGCACAGTATAATCCAAAAACAACGGCGACTACCGAGAGACACGCTATCCCTCATCCCTCACCGGTCGCCGCTGTCATGCCGGCTTGCATAAATGTCTCTTCACGTTACGCTTGAAGGACCCCATATTATAGGAAGGAGGGAACACACTGGCCGGGAGATTGTTCCATAGCTTCACGGTACGGCAGAGATAAGAAGTTGCGAACTTTTTAGTTCGTGCCCAGATAGGATTTACCGTAAAACTATGGCTCCGAAGCCCAGCGCGCGTGGTTCGGGTATGAAAAGGAGAGGAAGGGATTAAATTAAATAGCTCTTCCGAACACTCGCCATGATACAGACGGTAGAACACGCTCAGTGAGGCAATGTCTCTGCACAACTGAAGCGGCTCTATAAATTGTGTAATGTCTGAATCATTAACAATGCGGACAGCCCGTCTCTGCAACCTGTCCAGGGCATCTAGTAGGTATTTGAGCTATCTTAATGAAGTTTTCAGGATTTATTGTTTAATATTCCTACTTTCATACAATATTCAAAACTAAATATTATTTATTTATTATAACACTAGCTGACCCGTGCAACTTCGTCTGCACCAAATAGGTTATTACCGGTTCCAATTTTATTTCCAAACGCCAAAAATCTTGAAAAAAGCTAAAACCGGATTGTAGCGAAATTTACCGGGTCCAATTGTGACTCGCAACTACACTATATATATTGGCAAGAAATGTCTTCCCGATATCCACTGGGTCACTCCTTTGACCCTCACCTCCACGCCCCATTTACCATATAATATATATTTCCCTAAATAAAAAATAATCTAATATACCTTTCTAACAGTGAAATAATTTTCAAAATCGGATCAGTAGTATCAGGATAACCCCGAACATCCAAACTCACAAATTTTAACTTTTTAGTATTGGAATTTCATGGATATGAATTCTACAATTGTCAAATTAGTCATGGGAGAGTCACTTTATAGATAATATTAAATTTTTATTATATAATTTAGTTCTTCCAGATTATACCACTGAGATACACAAAGACAAACACAACACTACAGACATCAGGCCTTAAATAAATATATATTTACATAATAATTAATGTTTGTTATTGTGTTATGTTGAAGTTTAATTTTGTTAAAACACATGAAATTAGAGTATTGACAAAATGAGAAAATACATGCCTTTGTGCCTTTGTTAAAATCAGACGGACGTAGTATATTGATAGGTAAAATATCATACAATGAAATACTAAATTGGGGTAATCGAAAAAATGTGTTCTAGAGTGCCTTCATCCGACCCCTATACACATATTGATTTGTTGCTGATTCTGAACTTTGCAAGATGCACTGGAGAGCACTCAATCTACAGATAGTAGACGCAGCAAACTTACAACAGCTAAGAAATTTATAAACCCATGGCTTATCAGGAATGGTATCCTAAATGGAAACATAAGATTTGCCTTTGATTTGGTAGAATACATTCCAGTTTGAGTTCCATGACAGTAACAAATCAGTCTTGTTTGGGGAGGATAAATCCTGAACATAGGTTTTATAATGATAGCAATATCCAGTCTGGTATCCAATAGCCAGCTTCTTTAGCGATAACACCAGCAGCTTCATTACCCTGGATCACACTATGTCCTCGTATCCATGCCAGAACTACATAAATTCCTAAAAAATTACATTGATACAAATGGAATTGATTAATTGTGATAACTGATGTTTCATTGAAATATGTCAAACATGTCAAAACAATATCAAATGTATTGTAAAAAGTTTCAATAAGAAGAAAAAGCCCTTTTTTGCTTTAAGGCAAACAATTTCATTAATATATTTTAAAAAAACGTTTATATATATATATAGATTTTTTGATACAGAAACCTTCTCGGGAATCCCCAGAATATCCTCCTAAATTATTATCACAATCTGATCAGTAGTTTGGCATGCACAGAGGACAAACATACAAATATTGATTTTTATATATAAAGAATAATGATAAATTAAACACTGAATGATCTGGGATAATCAAGTTAATAAAAGTTAATACACCAATAGGTAATCCTTGAGTAGGTTTGCTATTGAAATGAAAATTTTATTTGTGTATATATTATATACAGTCTCTCTCTCTCTCTCTCTCTCTCTCTCTGTCTTTCTAGAGAAAGAATTGATAACAACACCTAACCTATGGTACATAGGTGTACCCATTCTACACATCCACAATACGTAAAAATAAAATTAAAAAATCATCTCTACCACTTTATCATAACAATCTTCAACTTGTATTAAAACTTTTTCATACTCCATTATATTGAAAAAATTATAAAAAAAAGATATGACGCATCGCATCGCGTCGTCGAGTCAACTGTCACTTGCCTGTAACCATTCGTCTAAGAGCTAGGAACGGTTTCATTTTAGAATGTTTTGTTTTTCACTAACTTTGAAATGCTACTAAAACATGAAATTATTATTGCCAGACATTTTTGTTATTAACAATAATGTGCTTGAAGCTATTTTTTGTAAATGTAGTGAAAAGTATGTTAAGATTGCTGTAATTTTAATATTATTTTATTTAGACATAAAAGAGGGTAAATTAAAAATAATATTTATAGAATAACTTAGCTATAGCGATAGCTTAGCGCAATAAAGATAGCGATAATTGTGGAAGCGCTTGTTATAGATGCATGTATTCAAGATGACGTCAGTCTCAAGTCATATGTCTACGTATATCATTGTTTTTCACTGTTTACGGTGAAATCTCAATATCATAATGGTTAATAAAATGAAATATGTTCTTTGTAATGGAAAAAATAAAGTGGTTTGAAATGAATAATTTTATTTATAAAGAATATCATTCATTGGGCACATTATTGTCAATAACAAAATTGTCTGGCAGTGATAAATTCATCTTTTTAATAGCCTTAAAAAATTACCGAAAAATTTTTTTCCTTAAATTATTTATAAATATAAATTTTGATCTGTAAAGGTGTAATGCGCATTAAAAAACACAACGTTAACCGGTTGCCAGGTATCCTGAATCCTGTTTGGAAGGCCATAATATATCTTCATATTAAAGAACCAGCTTTTCTAAAATTCTCGTTCTTCCAACGTTTCTGGCTCTTGTACTAAGGTGTCGCAAAAAAGTCTAGTTACATTAACTACAATTTTTTGTCTTTCGTTATCCTGGAGAGCCCCTTGCGTTTTATGGGACAAAAAGTATCCTAAATGTAACCTTGTAATATTAGTTATTACTGTGTCAAGTTTCGTTAAAATCGGTTCAGTACTTTCAGCGTGATGCGTGTTCACAGGGACAGAAAGATATGCCTTGGAGTCACGTCCTTTAAGCCATACCAATGTTGTATGTGTGTAAAGTTTTCATTTTCCGATATTTTTTATTTTATTCGTTGTTCATGTCATTTACATAATATTAGTATGTATTTAAATAATTTTGCACAGATAGGGATATTAAATTAATAATAATAAAACACTTTTGGTAACGCGGTTTGTGTTTGACTGATGTAATGACGTGAAAACTGATGCATTTTATGTCGCGTGCCGAAACTAAAACAAAAGAAATAATATCGTGAAGCCGACCAAATCGGTACTAATGATCAATAACTCTTACATTTGTGACTATTCAATTTGGTCGGGTTCGCGATATTATCACTTTTGTTGAGTTACGGAACGCGACATTAGATCGTTCCAACGCGCGCACGCACACTGTTTTGATAGATATGATTGAATTTGAACTTTGTGCAGCGGTATTAAAGTGCAAATTGACTCTTTGGTGTCAGGAACACACCTATATTGCTTGGACGACAGTGAAAGCTTGTAATTTAATATGAACTTTAATGAATAGCAATAAAGTTCAAATTGATTCTACATTTTAGTTAGAAAACGTTTGTATGGGAAAAAGAAAAGGGCTGATTTTAGGGTTTTCCCGGCAATTATTCGAATTTTTCTCGCCGTAAAAACCATCCTTGGACTTCAACGAACATTTAAAAAAAAGAATTGGCAAAATTGGTCCAGGCGTTGATGAGTTATGCGCTTACCAACACATTTTGCGATTCATTTTTATATTATAGATTATTAACCGACTTCTAAGTTTACAAATGGGAATTTAAATGCATTCTCGGTACAATATTTTTCTTTAATCACATGCATGAGACAAAGAATAAAAATAAAAGACAATCTCACATTAATCCGTACATAATACTTAGTTTCAATGAAGTAATAAAAGCGTAAGAACGAAGTCGCGGCGAACAACTAGTTATAAATAAATCAGTTCATTTAGACAGTTAATTCACTTACACTTCTGTAATTAACATCAAAGCTTCATGCAAAACTTAAGTTAATTAGCAAAACACACGATACGCGTCATTGATGCAGTTCGTTTGTGGATTACTTCATTTATAGCGACAAAACGTTAGTATTTATGCTTAGGGTTGCCATGTGACGTGAAGTGAGACGTCCCGTTTTTAGGGTTAGGGATCATCCATAAATTACGTCACACGTTAAGGTGTGGGAGGGGGTCGACGAAGTGTGACATTGTGTGACAAGGGGGCGGGAGGGGTCCTAAATTTCGTGACGTCACATTTCCAAATCTACGTGTTAAAACACGAACTTTGCACTATTAACGAAATATTCAAAAACATTTGCAAGCCTATCTGTATAAACGTAAGTTTCAAATTGTTTTGTCGGTCACTCGTTATACTAGCGTTACGCGGCACGCGCCGACGAACTAGCGCCCTTTGATAAATTCCGCCAAACACACCACGCCTGCGCCTAGTGGTAATTTCTTTGTTTCTTTTTCATTAGACAATTAACTTTCACGGATTAAACGACGTAATTCTTTTAGTTCTGGTATTTTATGTTTTTAACTTACGAAACAAATTTAAAAAGAGTGATTTAGGTAATCTTTATCGTAAATTAAGAGCTTATGGTATTCCCGAGAATCTTTGCTCGTGGGTAACGAGTTTTTTGTCCGGGCGGAGCATAAAAGTTGTTGTCGATGTTTACACCTCTGATGCCACAGCAATAAATGCCAGCGTCCCACAAGGCTCTGTGCTATCGCCAACTCTGTTCGTTCTGCATATCAACGACCTTTTGGATATTTCTAATATTCATTGTTATGCGGACAAATGCCGTATACTCAGATCATGCAAACATCTCCCACGTACTTGTGGAGCAAAATCGAATTAAACTTGTATCTGATGTTGAGAGGACGTTGGACAGTGCCTCTGAATGGAGAGAGGCAAACCTTGTCCAATGTAATCCTTCAAAGACAAAAGTCTACGCGTTTTCTACGAAAAATATATCCATAAATCCATTCGTTATAGCACCTAAGTTCCAGGGCACTTCTCTTAAGATTTCCAGCAATATCGGGATTCCTAGTATCAACATATCTAGCGATGTGCAATTTTGGTCTCATTTGGAAAGCAAAGTTAAATTGGCAACCAAAAAGTTAGGTATCTTCAATCGGTCAAAGCAGTACTACACCCCAAAGCAACGACTTGTGCTCTATAAAGCACAAGTACGTCCTCATATGGAGTACTGTTCACCCATTTGGGCTGGTGCTTCCGCCTATCAGCTTTCCCTTTTTTGATTCCGTGCAAAGGTGAGCTATCCGCATTGTTGACGATCCCAAACTAACATGTGGACAAGAGTCATTACAACTGCGCAGAGACATTGGATCTCTGTGTGTACTTTATCGCATGTACAATGCAGAATGTTCTGAAGAACTTTTTGGCATGGTGTCCTCATCGACGTTCCAAACTCGTACTGCCCAACGCTGACTGGTAGCTCATCTACACACTATAAAACTTAATAAAACAGCAACAACTGTAAAGTTTTCCAGAACCTTCATTATGCGTACGCTGACATTGTGGAATGGATTACCCGGTACAGTATTCCTTCAGAATTATGATATGGGTCTCTTCAAAAAGGGATTGAAGCACACTTTTCAAGACCGGCAGCGCAACAGCGATACCCCTGGTATTGCAGGTGTCCATAGGCGATGGTAACCATTTACCATCAGATGGGCCGTCGGCCTGTTTGCTGCCCTTTAGCATAAAAAAAAACTATACGAAGCACATAGTGCAGCGTCCGCTGATAAAAAAAAAAACAAAATGTTCAAGAAGAAGTTAATAGCTTATGGAAAAGTTTGAAAAGTGGTGGCAATATTGAAGGCAAAGTGGAATAAAATCAAAGAATTGCAAATAAAAATTACGAAAAAGAAAGCGACACTCATGATTTTTTTTTTCCAAAATTCCTTTGACGCACAACACAACACAACGAAAGTTCCCGACATCAACAACCCAAAGGAGAACGAAGTGATTGCTATACCAGTTATCATAGCCCATGGACTCAAGATGATTAAGTTTTCTTTAATTAATAAAGTTATCGTTTTTTGTTTTGTTAATTTCTTGAAATGTTTGACTTAATGTTAATTTATATTAAAAAATAATTTAAATAGATACAAAACTAATTTCGAACCTGCTGTTTGAATTAAATAATTTCTAAATGTAAAATTGCAAAATATGTGACGTCACACTAGGGAGAGGGGGAGTCTCACAAATGTGACTAGCTGTGACAAGGACGGGGGAGGGGTCAAAAAATCATGAAATTCGTGTGATGTAATTTATGGATTCTGTTATGTAAGAATCGCGTCCAAACCTCAAATACCTACGGGAACGTACGTGAAAAGAAGTTTCCGTGCTTCGTGATGATGTCACATCGTAATCTAGAAAAAACTACTCATATTTACAGGTTAAATACCAGACATCGTTGGTTACTCTTCATAGGAATATTTGTTTCGCTGTGCTGGCCTGAATTATAACATTATCGTTAAAGTGTTTTGAAAATCAGTTGTTGTTAAAAAAAATAATAGATGAGTCATTGAGACATGGGAAATGAAAACGTACTCTGACACTATATAGATACCTAATGTAGGATTAAACACGGTGGTATCTATAAAAAAATGTTGGGTTACACTATTTCAAGTGAAGTGATCTGGATCCACGAGTCACCAAAATTTATTTAACTCATATCTGTATCCTGCTTGAGCCGGTGTTCTTGATAAGAAACAACGTGATAGATATCATAGTATGGGTTTAGGCCTTATTCTAATACCCGCCTAGCCAGCTTCTAAACCTAAGTTCGAAAATCCGCCGCTATGGACCTGTGGGTATATTCCGGTAGCTGCACTTAAAAGGCTGTCTTCCTCTAGGCTTAGTGTGTTACCATCATATATTACATCGTTATTTAATATCAAGAGAGATTGTTAAATTGATTATAGTTTGTTTAACTTAAGGAAAATATATAATATTATTTCGTTAAATCCAACCTAAAACGTCTTACCAGTCTATGATTTGGTGAAATAATGTGATTCTTTAATATACTTCATATTAAAAATCTGTCGAAGCACTCAAATCAAATAAAAAATACTTTATTCAGTTTAGGCCCTAATAAGGCACTTATGAACGTCAAAGACTACCACCGGTTCCGAAAACAACCCAGTCATCGAGAAGAACCGGCAAGAAACTCGATCGGGTAAATTTTTTTACCATATATTTCCAATACATCATACAATAGCTTTTAGTGGACGCACAGAGAGGAGTCAATTCCAGACATCACTTTCGTTCACATACTGATCCACTCTATAATATCTTTTTGAAACGAAAACCCGTTTGACGTGGCGCTTAAATTTACAGTCCGGCAAATCGGTAACATGCTTTGGGACTTTATTGTAGAACCTAATACTATTACCTAAAAAACTATTACTGGTTTTGCTAAGTCTGAAACATGGGAGCACCACTTTCTAGTATTTAGATTATGCCGGTCTTTTACTAAATTCAGTTTTTCAAAGTTTTGTTTCACACACACAAAGTTTCACACTCTCTAGGTGTAGCATGTTACCATCTTGCTGTCACTCTATCATTTTTTTGAAGTGAAAACTTCTTTGGGCGCGTTGAACGGTATTTTTGCAGGATATAAATTTATAATTTCGCGTCATGACATGCTCAGTAAGCATGAGCGGCCATATTGCGCTTGCGCGGCTTGTGTCAGACTAGAGACATGTAGTATAGGGGCTTGTGTTCAATGTAATTTTGATATTTTGCAACTCATGATACGTTTGATTGATTAATTGACTTTATAAAAATGTATATAATTATTGCTCCTATTCTATAGACAATAGGCATGAAAACCACACTAATGTTAATGATTTTAATAAACAATTTCTGAAATTTAAATATTGTCATTCACATTATATGAAAATTCAAAAGGGAACACATTGATTTCATTGTTTTGAATTTTCACTTCTGTTGGCAGTCCTTATGACTGCCACGACTTTTTTTTATACATTACAGGTTTTTTTGCGTTTCACTACAGTCCGTTCTGATGCTAAATGAAGACCTAGTCTGAAATATTAAACACGCAAAATCCGAACATTAAACAATTATCGCTTCAAAAGACCACGTGACACAATTTCACGTCATAAACTAAAATATGTAAATATCTATATACATATAATAAGAATGTAAATGTAATATATTTGAACTTTTTAGATTTTTGAGAAAAAAAATGTTCCAGGAATCTTGAAATAAGTAATGAAATACATTTCCATCATTTAAAAAAATATATATCTGTCTGTCTGTTTGCTTGAACACGCATCATTGCTAACGTATTGGGTTCATGATAAAACATCACCAAGAAAATCATAAAGCATATCCTCGAGTAACATTTAATCTTAGTTTCATTAAAATCGGTTTACTCTATCAAAGGTTATTGTAATTTTAATGACGACGCGACTTAAGTACGAGAGAAAAGTAGATAAATAAATGGACTTAGTATATTCAGGTGTTTTTATTAGTCACTCTTTTTTCCACTAAGTTTCAAGCGGACGTAGTCGCGGGCACAGCTAGTAATAAAATAAAACGTTTCCCTTAGATATGAATTGAGATGCAAGGGTTCCCGATTTGTCTGCAGGATTCGGCCCCGCACGCAACGGGATCATGCGTGCGTTGTCATTTTTTTGTAGTACGCGCGCCTCGCGTCCTCTGAAAGCGGAATCGTTTTCTTTTTATCGCATTTACGTTTGGAAAGCGAGATGAAAGCGTTTATAAATAAACACTACATCTATATACGAAGTCATTCACGACATCCCTAATTTAAAGAGGAGCGAATGTACATGTTTTTATTGTCGTTCGTACTTAATAATGCCTTCCTTTTATGATTTTAAAATACCTCTGTCAAATTTTATCATTACTGCTTAGCTTAGAGGGTCGTAATGATTGTTTACATAATATTCTGAGAAGAGAATTCTCGTCGAAATCGCTTCAAGAGGCAATTAAGTTTTACTTATATGTATGTATAGTTTGTTTTCTTCCATCCATTATTTTGTTTCTTTTTCTTGTTAAAAATATGGGCTTAAATTACTTTCCAAGATTACAAAGTAATGAGAATATAAAATAAAAAAAATACAATTTTAAAATATATGTAATTGTGAGTAAGTAAATCATCAACATTATCATTATCATTACATAGTATAAAACAAAGTCCCCCACCGCGTCTGTCTGTCTGTATGTTCGTGATAAACTCAAAAACTACTGAACGGATTTTCATGCGGTTTTTACCAGGTGATACAGTGATTCATGGGAAAGGTTTTAGTGTATAATTTGTCAAGGTTTTTTTTTTATAGTCAGGGCGAGACAGCGTCTGCCGGGCCCGCTAGTTACATATAAAACAAAGTCCGCTGCCACGTCTGTCCGTCTGTCTATTCACGATAAACTCAAAAACTACTAAACAGATTTTCATGTGGTTTTCACCAGTAGATAAAGTGATTTATGAGGAAGGTTTAGATACATAATTTGTCAAGGTTTTTTTTTATTATCAAGGCGGGACTACGTCCGCTGAGCTCGCTAGTTTATACTAAAAACTAACTGGTTTTACGAACTTTGGCCTGTGAACCTTTACGCTAATATGCTAACTTAATCACACTTATACATCACAACAATACACCGGTTACATTATACAAGAAAGATATTGTTTGAATTGGCCAAAATATAACGATAAATGTCACGTGAGTTCGTAAAAATCCTACCAGGAATGCGCTGAATATATCATTATTTTCTATAGAAATAAAAATGCATACGAAACCGCGAGCAAAAACACAAAAAAACTAGCCTATCAAATTTTCATGAAAATTGAGACAACGACGACTTTTTAAAAAGCGATTGAACAGGATTTGTTAAAATGTAGAGAAGTTAAAAAAAATCTCTCTTACCGTGGTACATTATGTTATTTAGTCGAGCCGTTAGACAAAATATTTATAAGGAATCTGGGAAAGGAAACATTGGCAGGTGTTCCTCCGGACGCGACGTGGCGGCGAGTCGCAAAAATATCACCAAACATACAAAACAAACAACCAAATATCGGAAACTTTCCGCATATATAATAAATATGAATTATTCAAAAGATCAATTGATAGATACCGAGTGTATCATTATCTGTTTCGGATCTCTTTTTTTTTCTCGAACTGACTACGCTATTGACCTAGCAAGGTCTTAACAGCTTCACCGGACTACTAAATATATGTAGATATATATACTAGTGAAAATAATAGACCCCCGTCTGACGAACTGTGGGAATTGCATCGGCACAATGCGCGTCTACCATATGGGCCTGTGCAGTTTCGTCTAGATTCTTTGTGTGTTTAGAGAAAACTTCTGTAAGAGGCTCGTTGATCGGTATTTTTGGGCATGACATAAATTTATAATTTCGCGTCACGTTTCGCGTAAACATGAGCGGTCGTATTGCGTTTGCGCTGCTTGCGTCAGACTAGCGACGAGTAGTATAAGGTCCTGTGTACATGTAATTAATATTTTGCAGTTCATCATACGTCTGATTGATTAATATAGACTTTATAAAAATATATATAACTATTGCTCCGAGTGCCAACATATATAAAAACCATACAAATGTTAATAATTACAATAAACGAATTCTGTAATTTAAATATTGCCATTCACTATATAATTAATATGAAAATTCAAAAGAGAACACATTTATTACACTGTTTTGAGTTTTCACTTCTGTCGGCAGTTCTTGTGATTGTCTCGACTTTCTTTTTCTTTATAAACTATGATACTCGTGTAACTCTAACGGTTTGTTCAGCGCACGCCGAGAGAGTAAGACTTTTTTTCAACTTACTAGACATTTATATATATACACTAGCGGACCGGGCGGACGTTGTCCTGCCTTGAAAACAAAAAAATCCTAAAAGTCGACCGCAGCGCCACCTACCGGGTCCAATTGTGAATCTAAACCATTCTCGGATCCACTCGAACACGCACACAAAATTTCATCAAAATCGGTCCAGTCGTTTAGGAGGAGTTCAGTCACATACACACGCACACAAGAAATATATATATTAAGATATATATCTTAGTCAATTTAAATAATATATTAATAAATTATAGTCTACGTGTTGTTATAATGTATAAGCTATGTTACTGTGAAGTTTCGTCAAAATTCGTTTAATAGTTTTCGCATGAAACCATGCCAAGGCAGTTGAAACAGACTTTCTCGTTTATAACGTCATGAGGATAAGAGTAGCACAATCCGTCGTTATTTTACTGGATGTCTTGTTAATATGTTTAAATATAATAGGTCTTGTTTAGTTAACGGCTTTCTATTTATAACGCTTGCTGATTATATATATAGTAATATTACATATTTTTTAATCCTCTTTTTTTCAATTTTACTTTCTTCGTTCTAACTAATATTAAAGGAAAGTGAGTAAATATGGACTACCATTTTGTTTTTTTTGGTAAATGATTAAAGCAACTAAATATTATAGTGGGCGCTATTCTGCACTTCCGCTTGGAATTGATTGAACACTACTACGTCTAACTGCAACAAAAAGCAAATCAATTGATCAATATATATGTATATATTAATTATACAATATATTATTAATTATACAATATATCACTAATTATACATTATAAAATTAATACAAATATAATAATTATCAATAAATTATGTTATTTATATATTATGTTAAAAATATGTTGCAGATTAAAGCACTATTTAGAATTAATCTTTTTGACGTTAAACTTCTTTTCTGACCTTGTGAATTGGATTTTATGAAACGAAATTTGTGTAACGAAAAAGAGATAGCTGTACTTACTTATATGGCATTTAGGCTGTGAGAGAATGAGATAATATATTCTTAACGTATTTCAAATATATACAGAGAGAGGCAGAGAGAGAGAGTGAAGAAATGTTGAAATCTATTATACTACATTATTTTCTGTTGGATCGTAGTGACTATCGCGCATTTTTAAAAATGATTATGTATTGTGTATTATTACCATTATTATTGTATTTGTATATCAAAATATTACAAAATAATGACGAAAACTAATGTTTACCATCTCCATAGAGTACTCATGTCATTCTCTTAAAAATTATCAGAATACTCTGTTTCATTTCTACCGCGTGAGAACTATACTATATTTTTAGAGATTTATATATATATTATTATATAGAGTCTATTCCTTAAAAATGCATGTTGTGGACTGTTATGGTGTAAATCTTGTCGGTGCTTTAAAATAAATAAAATAAAATTAGGGTAACTTTATTATACTTTTATTAATAAAAACACTATAAACATAGATAACATTATGCAATATTATAAAATCGGTGGTGAATATAGAACATGTACTATATGTATGTATAGGTATGAGCTAAATTATTTTTGAAGAAAATAACGATTATAAATGTTTATTTTGTATGAGAGCATGTCACTTTGGTAAATGTAAGAAATGATTTATTTCATTTGCAAAAATCACATCTCCAAACAGTAGACTCTGGTTCAGCATATATGTTATGTGGCCATTGATCAGTGGACATCTAGCATTTTGACGCATAATTTCGCTCTTTGTTCTTTGAAAAAACTTCCTGACAAAATACACACTCTGCATCTGCGGAGTTTGAGGCTCATCCCTTTATTATGGCATTTAGTTCGTAGTTTGGCGTGTTCAAACCGACAGAGGTTTTTTTCCCCTTTATTATTGTCGAGGATTTATTCAAAAAGAACACGTCACCCTCATAACATATAGCAAACAGTAATCAAACAAAAAATAATTTAATTAAAAAACGGAAACTTGGGTAATGATCTCTATTTTTGTAATTAATATTTATAATTTAACTAGCTGGCCCGGCAGACGTTGTCCCGGCCTGACTATAAAAAAAATCTTTGACAAATTATGTACCAAAATCTTCCTCATGAATCATTTTATCTACTGGTGAAAATCGCATGAAAATCCGTTCAGTAGTTTTTATGTTTAACGCGAACAGACAGACAGACAGACGCGGTAGGGGACTTTGTTTTATACTATGTAATGATATGGCCTTCATAATATTTTTATAATGTAAAATGATATTCAAATGATTTAAACATTTACTTCCAATACGCAACCGGAACATTAATACTAGCGCCAGCTTATTAGAGAGTTCTGCCTATAAAAGGCAAGATGTCGCTAATCGGATATATGTCGAAGTTATTGTAGGGCGAAGTTCTGCTCAGGTAAATAGTCACAGTGCTTACAGAGTATTAATTTGACGGATTATACTTTTGTTCTTTACACTTGCAATCACTTTCTTTTTTTTTTTTTTACGTGAGGAAATCCCTTATGGATACCCACCCTCTCGGGGGAGAGGATGGGTTATGTCCAACTCGCACGGACTAAAACCCCACGGTGTACGTCTGCCGCTATAGTTGGGGCGGCACGAGATCTCTACAGATTTCATCGTGCCGCCCCAGCGGTTGGCCCAGCAGCGGAAGCGCCGCCGCCGGACCTCGTCTTGTTAGGAGACAACCGTGTACACACCGGTCGTCTCCTCCGTCCGCCGGACCTGTGCAATGGGAGGATGGGCCCCCCGACCCATCCTCCCTAGGTCCGGTTACGGTGGGAGGAGGCGGCGGTCAAACTGCCGCCTCCTCCTGCCTGTCCTCCGTTGGCGGAGAGGGTCACTTTGAGGGTTCTCCTCCCGGACCCTCTCCGCCGCCTCCTTCTGCGAGACGACTTCCTCGCAGAAGGAGGCCATTGCGTTCCACGCATCCTCGCTGCCGAGCATGGCCACAACCACGCTCGGCACCGAGAGCTCCTGTCCTACCGCCGCAGTCAGAGTGCGACGTTGCTCCTCCCACGCAGCACACTCAGCAAGTGTGTGCTGCGCGGTGTCCGGTTCAACGCCGCACTCGTGACATACGGCGGTCGGCTCCCTGCCAGCTATCCGGTGCAGGTACCAACCGAAGCACCCGTGCCCGGTCAGCACCTGCACCAGACGGAACGTCAGGGAGCCCCACTTCCTTTGATTCCATTCCGGCAGGACCGGGCGGACGGCGTCGATCGTGTATCGACCGTAACGCGCGTCCGCCAGGTCCTGCCTCCACCTCTGTATCCTTTCCTCTCTCTCGTCCCTTCTCCTCTGTTCTATTTCCCCAGTAGCCAGAGGCTCCCCCAAGAGTTTCTTAGCCGCCGTATAGTTATATACGGCGGCAAGCAGCTCCGCCTCTAGCTCCTTGCAATCACTTTCTTGCCCTTACCTTGCTTTACCGACTTTCACTAAATTATAGATTATTTTGGCTACTTCCAATGCGACAGAGTTTTTAAAAATGGATTTATTACGTACACCGTATATCATCCGCAATCAGTTGTTGCCATTTTTTTCAGTGTACACACACAATAGTTCTGTAGTTTTATTATAGTATATAGATGGTTACAGGATTCGAAAACGCATTGTGGTATGGTATCCAAGCATAGGACGATTATAACAACATCTCTGAACTTAATTCATTTGGTTGGCAATTCACACTTAATTCCTACTTAATTTACACGGTTTCTCTGTAGGACAACTTGGGTCTTGGCGGTCGTTCTATGTAAGAATGCATATTCATTGCCTTAATTCAAAGATTCTCGTCATTCGAACAACTTTATCACCTCATCGAATATATAATGTAGCGCATTGTAAAGTTATATTGGATTTACAACGTTGTGATCAGAATGCGTGTGAAAGAACCGAAGGTTTCCAGTAATTTAGTATGTATATAATCCTCGTATACACGCGGGTTGGTCGATACAATTGAATTAAAGTGTCAACTGGATACGACATCGTGCTTTTTGTTTTTCTTACAATCTTAGTATCAACGCTATAAGGAAAAGTGGTCTATTTAACTCTAACACAATTCGGGGGAAAGGCTATAAATCTGTATCCTGCACCTTTAGCGAAGTACGTGTAATTGGTTTATAGATTTAGCATAATTCGAGAAAAGAAGCTCATAGAAAAACATTTTTTTTGGTATGTGTATCTCTTTTTGACGCCTATTTGATTCATTAACTAGTTATAATAAAATTTACATTTAATTTGTGGGATTGCAACTGTGCAGCGCGGCATGGTACCTCTCTGACATAATTGTTCACAGTTCGGCTTCTAATAATGGTCGCTTCTGATCGGGCGGCCAACTCGTTACCCTATATCTCTATCAGGCTCACTTACACAGTTAATTCGTTCCTGATTGGCGTATTCTCTGGCTAACACTTTGTATGCTTATTGCTCCGCTCCTAAGAGTCGGAGCGTGATGTTAGGGCGCTTATAGCTTATGGCAAGTTTTTGTTTTTATTTTAGAGTGTATTTAGATAGGCGTTCATTAAAAATATCATTTTAAAGATGAAATTTTCTATCGATTCGATAGTCGATCGAAGTTATGCCTGCACACGCCGCTTTGCCATCGTTATTTACATGGTTCTTCTAGTAGATACGTTATATATCAATGGTAGATACGTGAGAATTTATTGGCATTTCGTATATATTTCGGAATTGTACTTTAATCAGTTGTATGATTACATTATATATCTATCCATAAATTTGGTTATTATCTTTCTCCACTTTACACATTGATGATTGATGGATATTAGAGTAATTCTAACTTGTAAACATTAGCCAAAAATTGATCCAGATTGATACCTTCTGCAGAGTTCTACTATCGAATGACTAGTTATAAACTGAACTTACATCCAAGTCATCTTTATTGGTAGTCTTGCGTTTCTTCTTCAGGGTTTTTCCTCACGTTGGTTCTTTGCAATGAACTCCCAACGTTGGTGTTTACGGACAAATATAACGTAAAAACCTTCAAGAAACGAGCCTACTCCTTCTTCAAATGCCGGCAACGTATTTGTGATGCCCCTCGAGTTACAGGTGTCGATAGGCGATGGTGTTTACTTACCGTCCGGTGACCCGTCGTTGTGGTGGTCTAATGTTTTAACCGGTGGAATATCATTTCGACGTCCGCAGGTTCGAACCCTGACATGTATCTATCTAACAACGACTTTTTGAGATACCGCGTACATTTACTAATTTACATTGGTAGCACTATCAGCTGACTGTGAAGGAAAACATCGTGAAGAAACCTGATCCTGAGACATTTTTTTGTAGTACCACGATATGTGGGAAAAAATATAACTGTTGATTTTTCAGAGTTTGAAATCGCCAATACGTCGTGGGCTGGTTTCGTGATTATGCCCATACCTTCCTTCGGGAAGGTGACTATGGCCTTGCAGTGGGTTTTTACAGGCTGATAATGATGATGAGGTGATTCGCCTGTTCGTTTGCCTCCTATCGCATTAAACAATTGATCATGCAATTGGGCCAAGAAAAATAATGGTGGTCACATTCATAGACACACTTAAGGTTGTCACATTCCTGGATCGGCCGCCGTATATTCTGTGTAACTGTGAGGTTTGACAGAGATCTATGACCGACGATAGTTTACCGACTTTTTCATTTATCGCTATTGCTTTGGATTGTAATGTTCTACCATCAGACAGTGTCTCGCGTGATGACATGCTAGTAAGCGTCACCGTCCGTATTGCGCTTGTGCGGCTTGCCTCGGACTAGCGACGCGTATAGGGTATAGTATAGGGGCCTGTGTACATGTTATATTGATATTATGTATTGAAATTCTGCATCACATCATGTTTGATTAATTAACAAACTGTATAAAAATGTATATAACCATTTCGCCGAGTGACAATAGATGTGAAAACCAGACTAATGTTAATAATTCCTATGAAATATATATAATTCAAAACAGAAAACAGTTATTCCATCGTTTTGAGTTTTCACTTCAGTCGGCAGCACATATGACTGCTTCGCCTTTTTTTTAAATTTCTTCATATAAGAAGCGTTTAAAAGACAAACGGTGGATGCATCTCACACGTGGTGTCTGGCAGGAGGCTGAGTATTGAGTTAGAAGTGGGTCAGAGCGCCCTTGACTCGTCGCTGATCCGGACCGCGCTGCGCCGGCGCATGCCCACGTCGAAACAAAAAGAAGGCCGCGACTGGTTGCGCCCGAGCCGCCCTGCCGTGGCCTTGACAATGGGCCGCGGATTACGAGCGCGAATTTTTTCGAAAGTGTTACCAGACGTGTACCTTTGTTTTAGAACTTTTTTGTATTTTTTTAATCATCTGTAAGTTAGACTCTTATCTGATGTTCACTAATGATGTGGTTTAAAATGGTAACTGTAGCTGCCACAAGAGACATACAACTAGAGGGTAGTAACTTGCCAGTTGGACAATATAAACATCGGGCCACAATGCTGTGGTTTTGCTACAATATTATCCCTCAATGGAAGCTCGGGATAGTCGTAGTAGATAGATATTGGAACATACGTTGGTTTTAATAAGTTCTACGCATTCAGCGACTTGTATTGTCTTGTCATGAAGAAGTGGGGTAATCGGTATGGTGTGCTCCTGTAGAAGAGGGGATGTAAACGAATACCATTGTTTATAAAGAAACATTTGATCAATGATTTTGATATTACAAAATATGATGCCTCTATATTTTTAGATTATGAATTAAATATATAAATAACTACCTCACATTTCAAGATCCTGTCAAAAATTCCCGACGACAGGTTTTAATCCAACTTACTTGATACTTACGCGTCTGTTTCTGGCAACACTGGCGGGGTCACCTTCCGCACGCGATAATTATTATTATTAGCGTTAAAACTTAGCCGATGGCGTCCGGCTATGCGGCAGGTGTGTTACCAAAACCGATTTGTACACATACAGCGACGATTATCCGACTGTTTTTCTTTTAATAAAAAGCCCGTATTAATCGGTTTCGTTGGAGCTCCAAAAATGGAACGGGATTTGTGGTTTAATAATCGATGTATCCATCTCTTTGTTCCCACTCCGATGGATAGAGAGAACAGTATATTGTTTTCTTATATCACCTTTTTCTAAGAATCCTTTTATTAGTGACAGTAATTGGCATATGTACCAGATCGTTGTTTTAACACAAACTAGCTACGCTACAACGACACCTAGGTTTACTGTGCTACCTTATTAAGCTAATTCGTCATTTAACATTACATTAAGATAACTAAAACTTACAAAGTATAGTAAATATTAATGCTCTTTTAACTCTGCTCTGTTAACTCAGATCACTTAAGTATACTATATTACAATTGTTTCGTTTGTACTAGCTTCTGCTTTTTGTTCTTCAGGGTCTAATTCTAAAATCACTTACTTTGTTGTTTAGGGGCATACAGTGGAGCACGTGATCATTCTTTACGGCGTATCAAGGTGCACGTCACACTACTGTCTAGCCCCAAACCAATAAAACGAAAAGCAAAATGTAACTCGTAAAAAGAAATATTTTAAAACTAATTTCACATTCGTCGTTTTCTTGATATCCTTTCGCTATAAAAACAAGGTGACACGCATAAAAATACGTTCAGAGTGTCGTAAAAAGCGGCGTGTATTTCACCCTTCCACGCAGACATTAATCTTTTCAGGCGGCTTTATTTGATGAACCCTCTTTAAGTTGCTACTTCTTTAAGTAAATTTAATTTCATTAACTATACATTGTCGTTATACGCGTAGTTCTTAGCCGTATAAGTAACACAGCACTGTCGTAACTTAAAACAGTATTATGTCTAAATCATATAGTGTATTTTCATTTAGTTTAGTCAGATCGGTATAATAAAAACTAGGTCATACCCTCGGCATCGTCTGCATTGTCCTGTGTGCACGACATACCTTGCTCCAATAGAATAGAATAGATAGATAATAGACATCGCTGCACGCATAGTGCTTACAAAAATTATAGTTTCTTAAAGAAAACTTTATTTACTTTACATTAAACTAGCGAGCCCGGCGTACGTTGTCTCGCCCTGATAATAAAAAAAACCTTGAAAAAATTGTATACTTAAACCTTCCTCATGAATTATTTTATCTACTGGTGAAACCGCCTGATAATCCGTTCAGTAGTTTTTGAGTTTAATGCAAACAGACAGACAGACAGACGTGGCGGTGGACCTTGTTTTATAATATGTAGTGATTATAATATTGTGATAGCTTTTATGGATTTTTATAGACAAAGTGTCTAAGAATGAAAATTAAAAAAACGAAATCTATCCAGTTGTTTTTACGTGTCTTGCGTACAACCCCAAACCTCTATTTGTATATAGATATGTTATATTAAAATGGTTATAGTAATTTTTATTTCGTATTTAATTAATTAATAATATTTATTTTTAATAAAAGTATCTCGCTCACTTTTTAATACTAATAGTGCAGTTCTTACAGCGTAAACAATAAACTCGATAACGACTTCACTTTTAAATCGGTCATTTGGTAGGCTATCGTAACTGTCTCTACTGTATTGTCGCCATCATACACAAAGTGCAAACACGGTTAGGCGTATAATGTTTTGGAATCAGTCGATGAAGTCCTGGAATTAAAAGGAGTTGTAACAATCTACGTCCCATTGGGTTGTGGTTACCACATGTCAGAGAACCCTCTTTTAGGTTGTTGGACTGGCATGACAACGACTACTCGTAATTAATTGTAGACCTTTCAATGGTTATTTATGGATATTACAGTACAGTCACTTTGTTGTGTTATAATTTAAAAAAAAGTCGAGTCAGTCATAAGCACTGCGGACAGAAGTGAAAACTTCAGAAGAATGAAAAACATGTGTTCCCTTTTGAATTTTTATATTAATTATAGTGTGAATGACAATATTTAAATTTCAGGGTTTGTTTATTGAAAATATTAACATTAGTGTGTTTTTATATATACTGGCAATCGGAGCAATCATTATATACATTTTTATAAAGTCAAACATTTTTTTTTTATATCATAGGAGGCAAACGAACATGCGGGTCACCTGATGTTAAGTGATCACCGACGTCCATAGACACTAGCAACACCAGGGGAGTCGCAAGTGCGTTGCCAGCCTGTGTTTGGGGGGAAGGGGTAGGGGAGTATGGAGGGGAGGGGAGATGAGAGGCAAGTGGTCCTCCGGCGGTCTCACTGACCGAACGAAACGCAACAATGCAAGCACTGTTACTTAACGTCGGTGTTTCTGTGGGTCGGGTGGTAGTACCCCGTGCGAGCCGACCCATTCATGCTGAAACCAGTAATAGCTTCAGCGTGGCTCTACCACCTGCATAATAATACACCTGCACATATGATGAGCTGCAAAATATCAATATTACATGTACACATGCCCCTATACTACGCGTCGCTAGTCTGACGCAAGCCGCGCAAGCTCAATACGGCCGCTCATGCTTACATGTTATGACGCGAAATTATAAATTTAATTATCTCCTGCCAAAAATACCGCTCAACGCGCTTAAAGAAGTTTTCACTTCGAAAACAGTTATAAATCGCCACATATGAAAAAAATAATAAACCGAATAAGCATTTATAGACAGTAACTGCACTCAGGTAAGCTTCATCTCAATTCCTCCACTATTATCCCGAATGATTCAATTGAAAATATACCTTATACACATTACACTATAGATCAATTAAAAAGTGGTTTAAAAAACGTCTTCAGGTACAAAGGAGTCTTTGTCGTATGACGTTGAACTAGACACATCAGATCAATTCACAAAGCGTTATTTTCCGTTTATGTACAAATTTCTAGGATGAAATACTGTTAGTCTAATAATTGTCATTATTTTTCGATAAACGCGGTGAGTTCGCGACAGTTTATGTCTTTGTTTACCACTTGGATCATAATTTGTTGAATATAAACGTAGACGCGAGTTATTAGAACAAGCTATATTTTAGTATAGAATTGAAATTAGTTTTTATATTAACAAGTCTTACCAAAATAGTAATAATTAGCATAATTAATAGTATTGATCAAGACAATAAAGGAATTCCAAGAGCTTTCCTTGCAGATTAAAACACATTGTATGTTGTGTCTTATCTGTCTGCCTGAGAAGACAATCATGTGCTTATAATCATATTAGCACTAGCGAAATCTCGCGGCTTTGCTCGCTTTAATGTAAATTTGACCTATCTGCGGAAATAGGACAATTTTCCTGAATAAAAAATCAAAATCAAAATATACTTTATTCACTTTAGGCCCTGAGAAGGCGCTTATGAACGTCAAAGCTACCACCGGTTCGGAAAACAAGCCAGTCATCGAGAAGAACCGGCAAGAAACTCGATCTGGTTATATATGTTATATATTTTTACAATAACATAAACATTTACATTCGTTATTAATGGATGCACAGAGAGAGGTGTCCTTTCCAGACGTCACAATCGTTCACATATTGATCTACCCTATAATGGCCTTTAGATATTATAACCCGCTTGACATGGTTTTTGAACTCACTATCCGGCAAATCGGTAATGTGTTTTGGGACTTTATTATAAAACCTAACACTATTACTTAAAAAACTGTTTTTGGACTTAGTGAGTTTGAAGCATGGAATGATCAATTTGTTGCTGTTTCTAGTATTTAAATTACGCTGGTCTTTTACCAGATCCAGCATATCTAAGTTTTTGCGGACATACATTAAATTATCAAGAATATATTGGGAAGGCAGAGTTAAGATACCGAATTCCTGAAACTTAGTCTTTAATGATTCGTGAGGCTTCATATAATAAATTGCTCGAACTGCTCGTTTTTGTAATCGGAATGTAGTGTCCACCTTAGCTGCTGTCCCCCACAATAAAATACCATAAGACATTAAGCTGTGGAAGTAAGCGAAGTAGACAACCCTAGCAGTGGCACCCTATGTCCTTTTTTGTACTTTTGTCAATGTGTGTGTTTAATGATTTTCGGTTAAGTCAAATTGGATTAATGAAACAAATTGACCTTGGCTTCCGGAATTAATTGAAATTATTATATAATATTTGCAATTAATGCCAAATAAAGACGTGGTGGTCTACTGGTTTCACCGGTGGAATATCACTCCGATGTCCGCAGGTTAGAACCCCGTCATGTACCAACGAATTTTTCGAAATTCGCGTACTTTACTAAATTGGTAACACTATTGCCTAACGGTGAAAGAAAACACCGTGAGGAAACCTAAACCTGAGAAATGTTCTTGTAGTACTACAGTATGTGGGAAAACATAGAACTGTGGATTTCTCAGAATTTGAAATCGCCTATACGTCGTGCGCTGGCGTGGTGATTATGCCCGTACCTTCGTTCGGGAAGAGGCCTATAACCCTGCAGTGGGTCAAGAGACCCACTATAATATATATATACACTAGCGGACCGGGCGGACGTTGTCCTGTCTTGAAAACAAAAAAAAATCCTAAAAGTTGATCGCAGCGCCACCTGCCGGGTCCAATTGTGAATCTAAACCATTCTCGGATCCACTGGAACACGCACACAAAATTTCATCAAAATCGGTCCAGTCGTTTAGGAGGAGTTCAGTCACATACACACGCACACAAGAAATATATATATTAAGATACTAGCGGACCTGGCGGACGTTGTCCTGCCTTGATAATAAAAAATATAAATCCCAAAAGTCAACCGCAGCGCCACCTACCGGGTCCAATTGTGAATCTAAACCATTCTCGGATCCACTGGAACACGCACAAAAAATTTCATCAAAATCGGTCCAGTCGTTTAGGAGGAGTTCAGTCACATACACACGCACACAAGAAATATATATATTAAGATATTATATATATATATATATATACACCCATATAAGATATAGGCTGATAATGATGATGAAATAATACCAGCTTACTGATCCTGAGTGGGATTGTCATCTATAGTTATATAACTTACAACAAACCATTTTTTTTAAATATCAAATAAGATCAATTCAAACAAGGATCTATTCTTCTCAATAAAGAAAAGTCTCAAATAAAATATTTAAACTTTGCGACAATAGTTTATTTTAAACCTATACAAACACGCGCACCACCTTGTCCACGAAAATATGGTAATATTAATACACAAAATATTGCACCTACCCTCGTCGTGCGGACGCGAATTCTCACGTTTTATGTGAGGACCACATAAATTATCGATATGGATTCGTTAGTTGCGATAACTGAGGCTCGTACAGACGAGCGTTTGTGGTGATGACACCTGTTACCGAGCGTTTTAAAATAACCGTGCGATACACGCCGCATTATGGTCTAATACAAAAAAGATATAGTTTTATACTAGCTGTGCCCGCGACTTAGTCCACGTGGAACCTGATGTACAAAACAATGACTAATAAAGTCATCTGAACGTATTTAGTCCATTCGCTTATCTACTTTTCTCTCATACTTAAGTCGCGGCGCCATTAAAATTACAATAACTTTTGATAGAGTGGACCGATTTTAATATTTAAGTTACTCCCGCGCATATGCTTTATAATTTTCTTATATTAGGTTTTATTGTGAACCCAGTATTTTAGCAGTGATTCGTGTTCATACAAGCAGACAGACAGACAGACATTTCTAAAAATGATTGAAATGTATTCTATTACTTATTCCTAGACACCTGCAACAATTTTTTTCACGAAAATAGAAAAAGTACAGACACGTTAGATTTACATTCATATTATATGTATGGACTATACTTAGATGGTAAAAAATCAAATAAAAAAATGTCAGTACGATTTTATAAAAAATATCCAAATTTTGCATGGTTCCTACCACTATGCCTTCTTCTCAGTCCGCCTGGTTAGCTGCCATCCTCAAGTTGAAAATCTATCGCCAAGAACCTATTCGTGTGTTCCGGCAGCTGCACTTGAGAGCCAGCTCCCTCTAGCTTTAGCGAGTGTTCCATCTTATACCATATCATCGTTTAACATCAAATGAGATTGTGGTTTAACGTTAAAACCTATAAAGTATTAAAAAAAGTTTAAATATAAATATAAACACGTATTGTGTATTCTGTATCACATTCGTTCTTATAAAACTTAATCGTACTCGTGGCGTATGTTTATTAATTCCACTTTTATATAAATATAAATTAAATAAACATATCCAAGAATTACTCGTTTGATATATATCTACTGCACAAAGCATATCATTACATATTGAAGAGGTCATATTTATCATAATTTCTTTTACAAATAAATTATGCATACATAACTTACTTTATATATTTATATGAAAGACTGAAAGAACAATTATAGATGAAACACCTGAGTTCTATCTCTATTGAGTTCAATTAAAAAAAAATATAAGACTCAATATTAAATATATTATAATTTAACCCCATTGCAAAACCTCTATCAGAGATTAGGTAGTTACTAGACGGTTAAAAAAACGCCCGTGTGGTCGTGTAAGGTGTTTAAAAAATACAAAAGTATGACAATGCGTTGCAAAGTGGATTCCACCTAAATTCCCCCTCCCTCGAACCTCGCGCACGCTTTCCCCCGGCCACCCCCGTGCCGGTAACAAAAAATAATATCATATCTCGTTACCGTATCTACCTTTCGATACAACGAGTATCGAATATTGGACACGCTATTATTAATTTCATAAATGAAATGTCTCTTATACATGAGCACACTTTGTCAGATTAACTTAGCAAAAAAAAAACTCATAATAACTTTTATGTTGGGGTTTTTAGCGGCATCTTGGAATATCTACATGGTTTTTATATTTTATTCATAATCTTGTGTTATTGGCTTATTTTGTTATAATGGTTGTGTTTTATGTAATATGGTTTTGGTTGTTCTGCACAAGTGGATGTGATAGTGGATGAGAAATACATGGAACATGGATTCTGACTTGCCACAAAAACTGCATGGAAAGTTCTAAGAGGACGGTCACCATCTTATTAGTTCATTGAAATGATCGCAAAAAAATCGTAATATTACCTACTCGACAATGGCAGTAGTAATCTACTAGAAGATTGGTTGGTAAAAATAAAATAAAAATAACCTTTATGTTATGTACAACTGTTTTTTCAAAGTCAGATTTGTCTTATACTCTTACTGTTTGCTTTGAGTCCAACTAACCATCGCATTATACTCAACCACATTTGTGTAAAAAGCTTCTACATACCTTTCCATAGTCGTAAATAATATTTGTTACTGTAACAGATGAGTTGGTGCATAGTGAATGTTGAAAAATACCACATCCAAACTAAACCTCACTTACAAGTTCCATTATTGTGAATAAATTCGGGGATTCTGTTACGTACCTTGGTTTTTGTGAAACCTTCGCATCCACTCTAAATTGAACGTCTATGTTTTTTTACCATTTTATTCTATTTATCTCTGAAGTCATGATTCGTTGCATTGTCCCCGTTAAAGCGATATAAAAAAAATCAAAACGGATGAAGATGGTGTAGTTTTGAATTTTTACCATTTTAATACATGTTGAGTTATGATTGGGCCGTTTGAATATGTCATTCTAAAGGGGGGAACGGTGAGTAAAATAGAAAATAATGTTAATGATAACCTAATTTGATTGGATAATCGTGGTGGTCTAGTGGCTTAATCAGTGGAATATCAAACCAATGTCAGCAGGTTCAAACCCCAACACGTATTAACGAATGTTTCGACATTCGCGTACATTTACTAATTTAAATTGGTAACACTGTCGGCTGACGGTGAAGGAAAATATCATGAGGAAACTTGAACCACAGGAATTTTCTTGTCATACTACTTTATATGGAAAAACATAGAATTGTGGATTTCTCAGAGTTTGAAATAACCAACACCAACAACAACCAGTTTGACACTTTGTGATAATGTGTTTCAAGACAGCGTCTATTAGCGATGATTCAAAGTTCACGATAAGCGTACGCTTTTGGTGAACGAAACTATAGTATAGTATCCATAGTTTTACCTAATACTAGTCTGGTTGAAACCATCCTCAAATGGAAATTTTATCCGTGTCTTTCGACAGCTACACTTGAGTCCCAGTAGCTTAATATTTTACCATTTTTAAGTCACGAAAAAATAAGTTCATTATTATTGAAGTTAATAAGTTAGGTCTTCAGTCAAAATACCAGGGCGTACTGATTTCTTACACATCGATGTTTTAAAGTAAATATATCTAAAGTCTTCTTTATTATAAGACTAGCAGGCTCGGCGGACGTTGTCTCGCCATGATAAAATAAAACCTTGACAAATTATATACCTACATCCCCCTCGTGAATCACTTTATCTACTGCTGAAAACCGTAGAAAATTCGTTCAGTAGATTTTAAGTTTATCGCGAACAGACAGATATGGCAGAGGACTTTGTTTTATAGTATGTAGATGTAAGTTACATTTGGATACATATTGGAATCGATCGTATCATTATGTGATTAGGTTAAATAATTCCGAAACTTACAGTGAGTCACTGTCCGAGCCATACGTTAATTCTCTGTGTTATTTCTTTATGTATAAGCATACGTAATAGGATAAAATTGTTTTAATAGAAATATTTCTAGGAACTCGACCCACGAATGTTACGGCTGCTTTAATGTATGCGAGCATTAACACAAATACTTGAAGCACATGCAAAGATGATACCACGGCAAGTCGCTGCCATAAATTACGGATATTCAAATGATTCTGATACGAATTTGGTACCGCAATTAACGCGCGAACTGGTTTGTTTCTAGTGACGTGCTAACTGCGACGTTTGTCTATTTTAGTAAGGTTTCCTTTATTAAAAAATGTTTTTTTTTTTAGAAAATGAGTCATTTTATACATTTTTTTAATAATCTTGTGTTATATGACTCTCATTGTAATATTGGAGGCATCTTATGTAATATAGTTTGGTTATTGTGCATAAGTGAAGTAAATGGGAAATAATATTACGGCGCATGAATTCCGAGATGCCACAAAAACTCACTGGAAAGTTTTAAAAAGGGAGCCACCATCTTGTTAGAGCATTGAAATTATCACAAAACACTTGTAGTGACTTACTTGACAATGGCAGTCATAATCGGAAAAATAAATAACTCTTTATATACCTATATATATTACATACAATCAAAATACCTATAAATCATATAATATACTAGCGGGCCCGGCGGACGTTGTCCTGCCTTGATAATACAAAAAAAATTAAAGTCAACCGCAACGCCACCTACTGGGTCCAATTGTAAATCTAAACCATTCTCGGATCCACTCGAACACGCACATAGAATTTCATCAAAATCGGTCCAGCCGTTTAGGAGGAGTTCAGTGACATACACACGTACAGAAGAAATTTATGTATAAAGAAGATAGCGGTCCTGGCGGACGTTGTCCTGCCTTGATAATAAAAAAAAATCTAAAATTCAACCGCATAGCCACCTACCGGATCCAATTGTGAATCTATAAAGTAAATTTTCAAAAAAAAGTATTAACTGACTTTATTTGAATTCGGTTAAAAATATATAGATATATAAACAAGACGGTTTGGATGAAGGAGTAAATGTTTTTAGTTGCTTATATAAAACCTACTTAACGGATTAAAATAACACATAGGCTGTCATATATTGTTTATATTAGCCAGTAATATAATAAGTAGCGAGTAAATTTGATAAAACCCGGCCATCCATGATAATATAGTGTATTATCATTTATAATAATTAAAAATCAGAGACCGCTCGGTCACAATATTTTCGATACGTCGATAAATTTAATCATCGACACAAACACGGTTACATCACTGGCGCACAACACAAAAATGGTTTTATTCGTTCTCTAGCCAATAAGTGGTGTAATGAATCTCATGAGTACCGATGGAATGAGATAATAACCGATTCGGCCAAGTGTGGGCACTGCTGGGTTGTTTTTTTTTCTACATTTAAATAAATTGATGTATTTAATACCGGTTCCTTGTTGTCGTGTCGCCAACATTATCGTCTTTCCGAGTATGTGTGTGCTCATTTTTGTTTATGTCGTTGTACATTTGTGGTAATTGTCGTATTTTTTCTCGAATGACGCCATCGCCGTTTGTATTCGGTATTCCCGTTAGAACGGCGTTTGGTTTAGGAATAATTGTTGCATCGATTTCGTGTAATTAAGTTTTTATCGGTTTATCGTTTCATTCTGATGGTCACATACTGAGGAAAATATTCTTCGTTTTCTTACCCTTATCCCATCTAAATAGGGTCGCCACAATATGTTTTCCTTTTCCACTCTCTCCTGTCAGATGTCATCTCAGTATTCACACCTTTTATACGCATACTATTTTTCACACAATCCATCCATACCTTTTTCGGTTTTCCTATATCCGTCCACCTTTATAATCAAAACTTACCTAGTTGTATGACTTTCATTTCTTCTCATAGCATGCCCGTATCATGCTAACCTATTACTCTTCAGCTTCTCTGTCCCTGGTGCAATTTCAAACTTCCTCTGATACACTCATTCTTAATCTTATCCATTCTAGTTACACCACACATTCATTTTAACATTCGCATCTCTAACACATTGCACACATGAGCATTCGGTTCCATATAATATGACTGGTCTTCTTTTTATTTATCTATTTTCACTTTATTTTTGACAACCAATCATCTTGATTATTACTGTTATTGTCCAGTACGTAACAATATTACAAGTCTTCTAACAAGGTGGTGGCTCCCTTGTTAGAACATTCCAAGGAGATTTTATAGCATGCTCCGGGCATCAATCATCAATGCTCAGAAAACCGAAATGACGGAATACTCCGTGAAGGAGCGAAACACGTGAAATACATTGTGGTTATCATACGTTAATCTGCAACATATTTTAATTAATTATATATTTTTTATATTTACAGTTACATACCAACAGTGTCAACCGTTAACCAAGGAAACCGTTTTCAATTACTTTTATTGTTTTTTACTAATATTTCGCTCTCTCTATTGCTAGATGCTAACACACTGCCCCTAAAGAGAGACTGATACTCAAGTGTTGGTTACAGAGTACCCATGGGTGCTTGCAGATAGCTTTTCAGGTTGGTAGCTACCAAGGCAGGAGTAATAAAAGCCATGCCACCATATGTTGATTTCATCACGATGCTTCCATTCATATGGTTCCGCCTCATTTCAGAATTCGAACCTACGTCGATCGACGCAATGTTTTAACGCGCTATTATTGAGTCATCTCCGATTTTTTTTTCAGACCAAATCTTCCTCTATGGATACTGATACTTTTGCTGTAGAAGCAAAAGTATTGATAGAAACTAGTATGTAATAAATATGAAATTAAAATCGATGCAGGAAGTAATTGTCTGCGCGTGAATTCCCATTAGAAAAGACAAACAAAACGAAAGAAATCGTCCATTAGATCAATCACCTCTCACATCATTTGCATGACAATTGTTTCTAGAACTCGTCAAGTTGAGAAATGCACAAGTGAGAACAGCTCGTTTACTTAATATACCGTGTGGTGAGTACACGCGAGATTTGACACTCCAAGATCTTTGGTAGAAACTTAGTCTTTTTTTACCCTACTAACTATCACCCGGCTTGGTATCGGAAATGAAAGAGACGAAATCTTCGCTTTACAATATGTAAATAAATAAATTGTCAACCAATCCAATGAACATCAACCTATTGGTGCTTGAATATTTCCTACTATCTCTTTTACTACTTATACTATACTACTTACTATATATTTTTTGAACTGATTACGCTTTACAGCTTCACCGACAAACGGAGTGAAATTTCTTATGAGAGATGGCTTTCAAATTGTGATCTGCGATCTTTTTGTTTGACGAAAAGTAGTTGGGTAGAATGTTGAAAACACTGGTTCTCGCCCTATCACCGAAGTTAAGCAACATCGGGAGCGGGCGCTCAGAAGGTCTTTCTCGCGGGTGCTTTTCGCCAGCTTCTTCTGCGAGATGACCGGTCGAATGATGACGGCCAAAACTACACTCGGCAGCGAGAGATCCTCCACTACCGCCGCAGCCAGAGCGCGGCGCTGCTCCTGTCACGCACCACACTCAGATAAAGCTGCCAAAGCCCAAGCCGAGGTTCGCCCACTTTGGTACTCTTGGGCTTGTTGCCAAGCGGCTGGGCGCCATAAGCACTCGCCTCATTAGACCAGTGAAGGTGTGAAGACCCACCAGGCCAATAGCTAGGCCAATAGTTTGAAAAAAGGCATAGTCGAAATGAAAAAACCAAATTAATGCAAAATTTTGTGCTAATATGTGACTGCATCATCAATTGAAATCAAATGAGATTGTAGTTAAAATTTGTCTTATAGTGCGTGTAAAAAATGAACAAGCTGTTCCCAAATATGATTTATGGAGACGATGAGCGTTCTAGATCGAAATTTGGCAATATAACAACACCTACGTAACAATAACTTGTTAATCGCATATCTCATACCGGAAACTGACCAATTTGGTTTATTCGCTTAATCTATGATTGGACTTGATTGTCGATTAGCGATGAAAGTTCTGATTTTTTAATACTGTTCTTTTTAATGACTTTAAACTGAATTCAATGTTTCATTATCACTATATATAGCTGCATAGTCACAAAGTGGTCATCAAATGATATACGATCGTATCAACAATTAACAATATCAAAGGAATACAATACAGTTCATTTCATTCTATTATCCATCTGTACATATAATAATAATATAAAACTAAGGTGTCTGTACTTTTAGATTTGTCTAAAAAAACTGTTGCAGGTGTCTAAAAATAAGTAACAAGTTTCAATGAATTTAAGAAATGTCTGTCTGTTTGTATGAGCAAGCATCACGATTAGAATACTGCGTTCATGATGAAAACACATGAAGAAAACCATAAAACATATCTTCGAGTATTATTTAGTCTTTGTTTCATTAGAATCGGTTTGGTCTATCAAAAGTTATTGTACTTTTAATAACTACGCGACTAAGTACGAGAGAAAAGTTACATTCAGATGATTTTATTAATCGCTATTTTTTTTTTCATAAGGTTTCAAGCGGATGAAGTCGCGGGCACAACTAGTATATACATATTGAGTTGATGTAATTAAAATATTATTTTCTTTCATTTTATCATATCTTGTTTTGAAGTAAAACTTTTAATCTACAATTTGTTGGACGACGCGGTATAAGTGCAAGATAGTGATTGCAAGGTTCTGTTTTTTAATTTATTTTTTTGTTTAAGATGTCTGTTTGATTATTGTTTGCTGTATGGATGAGGGTAGCGTGTTCTTTTTGGACAAACTCGCGACAAAAATAAAGAGAAAAAGTATTAAGCAAAACTGCGTGGTAAGTTACACATTATTTGTAAAGAGTAGATAAAAATAAAAATGTTTACTATGTGCTCTCTTTAGAAGATAGACATTCAATACTTTTATGTAGGTATTCTGAAAATATACAATTTTGTAATACATTATTTTGACATTGCTCTTAAATCGGAAATGTAAACGCTCGAAAAATATTTTTCACAACCTGATTATAATACCTCGACTTTTCTCTACTTTCCACTAACTTTATATTCACATATTATACATATAAATTTTCCGGATAAGTTTCTCTAAGCGATAGTTAAAACATTTTCGAAATCTGTTGGGGAATTTAGGAGAACTAAGCAAATAGACAGACGCGAGGCCAGAGGCAGCTTTTTTCACGGCTTGACGAACTAGGAATAGATTTCAACGGTAGACTAGAGTCGTTTTCGACTCTTTCATATAACACTTCACACGTTTTACGATCGTATCCGTAGGGATACGGACAATTGTTCCGGACATATAGAAAATAATAAACAGGGGGTACCTACGTGTTTTATGTCGCCGTTAAAGTAAGGGCCGCCAGTAAAACGTTTCGAGAGATTTACTATCCCATTACCGCGACGATACAAATGCGCGTTTGCCCGGAAATCGATGGGTATCGCTCGGTTTAGCGGTGTTTATAAAACGTCGATAGATATGCTCGATATAATGACTACACTATGAGATGGTGGTATGATGTAAGGAGTGCTACCGACACAGGAATTTTGGCTACCATCCGACGTTTTTTGTTTTTTGACGTGATAACATCTTATAAATCGATAAACGCCGGCTGCACGCACGAAAATGCACGATTGATTGTCACGTGCCGCCTGAGCGCTCGGTGCAAGTGAGAGCGCGGTATAAGCGATAGAGAGGCGCGATTGGCCTAAACGTTCGGCTTGTGACGCATCTATCTCTCTTCCACTCCATCAGCCGATGCGTGCGAGTTATTATCGCGTAAAATTATCGCCCGTAAACCAACTTTACAGATAACCAATTTTTTTCTTTTGTTAACCTATCGTTTAGTACAGAGTTTGGCAAACTGTGGCTCTTTATCTCCTTCACTGTGGTTCTTCAAACAATTTTTAGTTCAGACACGGAATAATATCTATTAACTTGCCTTGTAAAAGACGAGTAAACATGTTTGAAATGTAAGCCTACAAAAAAGAGAATATAAGACATAGAATAGATATATAGGACATAGAAATGTTTCTACTAAAGCGAAGGTTAAGTTTTAAAGAAAGACTCTTTGAATAAACTTCAATTTTGAATTGACGGACTAGAGGAAAAACCTGGCTAAGTCCATTTTGTTTTTGAAATGAATTTTTTGTAGTTTATAGCCTCGAAAATACTCATTTCATAATATGACTATCTAAAACGCGTTGTCACATCTTGTTGTATTTCTTCATTAATAATGAATAACTAGCGAAGTCCGTGAATTGACTACGTTCGTTATTATTATTATTAGGCATATTTTATACAGAAAATAATATCAAATACATATAACATACAAAATTTCCTTTCAAAATCATTAATTCTAATATATTCAATTCCACTATAAAATGCTTTCGAAATTTAAATTGTCTCATCTGTAAAGTTTTGTAAATGTGACTTAGCCAGTTTTTCCCTTTAACCCTTCAATTGTTTACTATTAGGTCTCTTGGAAGACGAATTTGTCGATCACTGATCTAGTCGATTAAGACTGCGATTGACGAGTAGGTAATTATTTTACAAATCTCTTGCGATCATTTCAATGTTCTAATAAGTTGTTGGCCTACTTAAAACTTTTCAGGGAGCTCTTGTAGCAAGCCCGGATCCGTGCTCCCTGATATTATTTCCATACACTTCACTTGTGAAAAATAATCAAATTATATTACGTAAAATACCACCGATATTACAAAAGGTTGCGTCAAATAACACAAGATTATGAATAAAATATAAAATCCAGTACATGACATTCCAAGATTCATCCAAAAAATCGCTTGTCATCAACTGACTTGTAAATAGATGTAAATTAAGAAAATCAAATTTTGTTTTTATTATACAAAGAGTTCTCACATACGGCATCAAATCTTGCGTATACAAGGAACTAAAATAATTATCCTGAGTGGGATTCAGACTCACAGCATTCAGTACCTCACCTCACTCACTCTCATTCAGCTTGTGGGAGGTTAGAAATCTTTTGTTTTTCTATATTTTAGTTATTAATATTTTCCACCAGAGGCGCTGCTAGTGAACATGCGAAAGTATATTTGTACGTATTCGTAAACTATTAAAATTGATGAATACGTCAAAATCTTCGAACTAATACCTACCTTGTATAGTAATTAATCTGTAGTTGTGTCTGCGCAGTTCATTTTTTCCTGGAATTTTTCCTCAAATATCTTTTATAAAGGTCACTTCTAAAGATCACGAAGTTGACGTACAATTATTTTTGTGTGTTTGTTTTATGTTCTGATCTGAGTCAATAACGCCTTGGTAGATTTTGATTGCACTTTGCTCATAGAAAATGAAGGTTGTTCTTTATTTAACATGTCGATAAAATTGTAAATAATATAGCGATAGTTTTGGAAATCGTACTAAAAAAACAAAAGTAAAAAAAAGGAAACACGTAAGTAAATGTTTGTTTATCGCTAACCGATTTTGGTGAATTATTGTACACGGTATAAGGACTGTAAATAATACTTCCATATACAGGTAGTATATGCCGTTTAAAAATGTCTATAAAAATCTCTATAACTACTCTCTCTCTATATATATTTTTTAAATATATAATAGGGGACAAACGAATAGGCGGGTCACCTGATGGTAAGTGATCACCGCCGTCCATAGACACTAGCTACACCAGGGGAATTGCAAGTGCGTTGCTGGCCTGTGTTTGGGATAGGGAGAGTGGGGGAGGGGAAAGGGGGCAGAAAGGTGGGTATCCGGCGCTCTCACTGACCGAACGAAACCCAACAGTGCAAGCACTGTTACTTCACGTCGGTTTTCTGTGGTTCGGGTGGTAGTAACCCGGGCGAGCCGACCCATTCATGCTGAAACCAATAATAACTTCAACGCGGCTCTACCACCTACAATTTGGCGTTGCCAGGGCTGGGGTACTAAGGATATTAATGGGGATGAGGTACTCTAGACTTTGGCGGGGATGAGGTGATCTAGACGTTATGAGGAACGAGGTATGTCAGACGTTAACGGGGATGGGCGATGTAACAGGGAAGGGAAAACGATATGCTATCTCATACCGCTTACGTCTGTCGTGACACAGGACGTGAAGCGCTAAATAGATCACAAGAGTTAGGTACAATTAAATCAGAGAGAAGCTGTTTTAGCACTGTAGCGACGTTGAGTGAGAAATCTGTCTCCAACGGTATAGTTAGTCCATCGAAGGATGTCTAATATTGAATATTAGTTTTAAGTTGATTATTTATACTAATAGATTGCTTTTTAGCCGCTACACGGTCACACATTTCGATGTCACATCTCGCTAGATGAAGATTTTATATCCGTGATTATTTTGCATGCGATCTCATTCGACCACATCTAAGCTTCACATTAGAATAGATCGTAGCTGGATAACCTTAGGACAACCTATTATTGCACTTCCAGTACTCTGCTGTTTTTAATATCTTAGATTATATCAACGAAGAAAAAAAATCAATATAAAACAGATGCGACATATCATTGACCTGGATATAAAATAGATTGATATTAACATATTAAGTTGTAACTTAAGAATTAAAATATTTTTTTAGATACTTTCGGCCAGTTTGTGTTTTTTTTTAGTTTTCGTTTTTATAGTGTCGTTTATAACTTTTTTTTTTTAATGTATTGATATGAATATTCATTTTTTAACTAAAATCGATGCTTTATAAAATCATAATTTATTCATTATTATATGTGTATGTCAATTAATTTACATTTGAGGTCCATATATTTGTTTATGTATTTTCAGATGATAAAGAAAAAGAAAATTAATTCTGTCTCTATCAAATTTTATTTAAAAAAAATTGTAGCTGCAGGAATAATAATTAACATCGAACTTCCGTTATTATTTATGTGGCAATTTCTTTTATAATGTAAATAACGCTTAATACTTCCACCTGATATCTTATTATTGAATAATATCAATTTATTTATTAAAAAAAAAATATTTAAAATTCTCATCTTAATCATTAATTTCTTCTCTTATAGTGTGTATCATAATATATTGTATGATTTATATAGAATTGAAATAATTTTCATCATTTATTTCTATATGAATATATTTGGTTAATTGTTGTGGTTGAATTTCCAAAAAACTCGTATTTGCAAATTAGGACTACCCATTAATTGTTCTTTCTTATCCTATTCAGTGTATGTGATAGTAAAACGTTATTTTTTATTTTTCTAGGATTTTCTAGATGACGCTTGAGACTGTATTTGTAGTGGACTGTGTTTGGCCTCCATTTAATATAGGAAATTAATGGAAAGGGTAGTCACTTTTATGTATTGTATAAGGGTAGGTGTCGTTTCGTGTGTCATCGAAGTGTGTGCTGGTGCGGTTCCGGGGGGGCGGGGTTGTATGAATGTTGCGCGTGCGCAGGGCGGGGGCGGCGGCGAGAGGCGCGCGGGGCGCGGCAAGCGACCATCTGGCTCGTCCACGTCGGGCTCCCTCGGCCGCGGTGCACTCTCCGATCCTGACCTGCAGAGCAGACTGCAGCCGAACCTCAACGCTTACTGGGTTCGTACACAACCTCGTGATCCTTGCATGACTGTATTCCCAATTTTAACATAAACCACGTCCGCTTAAGACAGCGAGCTTCTAAAGAATGGGAATTCTCGCGCCTGATTGGTCAGTACGCGCGGTCTGAAATTAGGTGCCATTTAGTACGCGCTTGCGATTGGCGGCCTGTAGTTTGCTTTTATCATGGTGACGCGTATTAACCAATGAGTGCACAAGGATTTTAACAATTTATTTATCTAGAATTATATTATAGATCTGATTGAAATTTCTAATGTTTTCTACAGGAGTTTCGCTCTTAGGACTTGGTGTGTAAAAATAACTATCTATATAACTTTGGTTGTTTATGAATTATATCTCACTACTTTAATTGTTAAAACAAAACGTTATTGTCATTATTCAACTTATTATGTAACGACAGTGTTTTGCGGCTGAATCTTAGATTCCACCGTTACTTTTTAATAAAAACGTTTAATTCTGTCATTAAATTGTCAAACGTGATAAATACCCGCCATTAGTAGAAAGCCTACTTTTAGAAATCGATTCTAAAAATAAGTCGATGGAAACCAAGATATTTTCATTATCGATCTAATAACATCATCAAAGTGGTCACCATTCGCTTATCATTCCTTTGAACTGTTATAGATTTGACATTATTTTTATAAACATTAAAATTAATAGGAATTCTATCGACCCATTGGTAAAGTTTAATATAAAACAAACACATTGAAGAATGTCGGATTTATTTTTAAACCAATATACATGTCGGCTGTTTAACATATATATGTTACCGACAAAGATATGAATATAAAATGCAGTAGCCCGATCGTTGGAAATGGCCGATGTTCTCCATTTATATGTGCTTTCATATATCACATCTGGCTCGACTAATCTTAATGCAAACTATCAAATTACGTAACTTGATAGACGTTAACTTGACTATCAATTTATGTTTTTTAATTAAAATACGACAAAGTGACAAAAACGACGACGACCGTTAATAGATTTACAATAGCAACACCAAAAACGCAACAAACTAAAAGTGGTAGGGAAAAGGGTTTATTACTATATGTATATTGTACTATATATATATGTATATATTAATACTAGCTGTAAGAAAGTAATGAAAATTTTAAACTATAAATTATCGAACAATTTGTGTTAAATTGTTTATTATATAGATATAACATGCCCATATTGTCAATATAATTGTGTTATTCTTATACGTTGCTATAATCACTGGGTTATGTAGATGCAAACGCGGTAAATAAAACAAAATTGCCGCCAAATTGACCAAAATGATAATATAATTCAAATTACATACATTTATTCTTGGAGTCCAGTACAGCGCACGTCTCACGCGCTTGTTTACAGTAAACAAATTATTTTTGATCAATTTCACACGAAAGAATGCATACGTAACAGTTCATCACTACATAGTGTAAAACAAAGTCCTATGATCTGTCTGTTTATCTGTTCGCGATAAAGTCAAAAACTACAGAACGGATTTTCATGGTGTTTTCACCAGTAGGTAGAACGGTTCATGGGGAAGGTTTAGGTATAATTTGTCAAGGTTTTCTTTTTATTATCAGGGCGGGACAACGTCTGCCGAGCCCACTACCTTAAAATAAAATAGCTCATTAGTTAGTTGTCTGCCAGTGAAAGTCCCGTGAAAATTAATTCAAGCATTTCGGATATTCCACTGCGGCTGAAAAAAACCTAAATTACTTTTTATGAGGTCTGCAATCTACCAGTGAATATCCCGTCAATACCAGTCCAACCATTTTGGAAATAGCAATGCGGGCTAAGCCGCGGACAAATAAAATAGAATATGTCAACTGTTATAATTTTGGCTATCTGACAGTAAAAAGTAAAATTCCCGTTAAAATAGGTCCAGCCGTTTTGGAGATTACCCGGAACAAACAAACAAACAGACAAAATATAATATTCTAAAAATATAGACAAAGTATAAAAAAAATTTTTTTTGGTCATTTGTAGCCATATCCGTTCATCAAAAAGTTGTTATTTTAATTGTACATACACAAACTTTATTTTTATAATACGTAATAGAGAACAAATAAAAAATTGGAAATAAAAGTAGTATAAACTTTTTAAATAGGAAAACAAAATAAACTTTAAAAATGTTTTCGATAGAAACTTGCCACGTTACCATAGCAACGTATATAACACTAACGCTAACGAAATCTCTCAAAAGGAAAAAAGTGCCCGATTTTGAAACATTTTTCATTGGTGCTCTGCTTCTATTAGTCTTAGCGTGATGATATATAGCCTAAAGCCTTCCACGATAAATGAGTTATCTAAAACCGAAGGGTTTTTTCAAATCGCACTGGTAGTTCCTGAGATCCTATCGTTCAACCAAACAAACAAACAAACTCTTCAGCTTTATATATTAGTATAGATTAAGTAGCAGTTATTTGGTTGTTTAACTGGTCGTCTTCTTCAATACTCATCTATTTCAAGTACAACTGTCAAACCGATAACTCAAACTAAAGCGCGGCTAACTTCAAGATAGTGAAACAAGGATATAGTATTAATAAATGTTAGAGCAGGATAGGCTATTTTATTTCCTGTCAAAAGATGTCACAAGAACTCCACGGAATATTGTAACAAGAGAGTCACCATTTTGTTAGAACATTGAAATTATCATAAGACACACCAGACTGACTTATCTACATGGTCTTGATACCTTCGCCTCGTTTCTAGAATGGAATAAACAGAAACTAAAAAACATACGTACTTATACTTGCTCGGATTATTTGGTTTTTAACTTCCTAAATCTGTTTTATTACTGCCGACATTCTATTTGTTTCCATGAAGATGTTTTCGTAAAGTTCTGTCTTAAAGATTGTAGCAGTAGCCTGTCCTAAGTGAGCGTATGGCAGCCTGTGCTCTCAATGACTTTTCCTTACGCGTAAGTAAACACATGGATAACTCATTCTAGATGTGGCTCTTGTAGTAGTGTTATCTATCTCTTTCTGTAACGCGAATAAATAACTTATATGTTAAACTAACTGTGCCCGCAACTCCGTCCACGTGGAACCTAATGTAAAAAAACAGTGACCAATAAAATCATCTGAACGTATTAAGTCCATTTACTTATCTACTATTGTCTCGTTCGTACTTAAGTCGCATTGTCATTAAAATTACAATAATGTTTGATAGAGTGAACCGATTTTAATGAAATCGATACTAAATATTATTCGAGGATATACTTTATGATTTTCTTGGTTTTATCGTGAACGCAGTACTTTAGTAGCGAAGTGTGTTCAAACAAACAGACAGAAAATCAAACATTTCTAAAAATGATTGAAATGTATTTCATTACTTATTCCAAGACACATGCAACATTTTTTTTCACAAAAATCTAAAAATGACATATACACTATATATAGATGAAAGTATGCCAGGCACAACTTTTTCTGATTTGCTAACCTGTGTATATATTTTGTTCATTATCGAAGTATTTAGTGAAGCAATTTGGATACAACTCTCCAATATTAATTAGTGATGCGACGTCCTTAAACTTTTAAACGTGCGAATTATTTAATTATAACACTAAATCTAATTTGTATTGTGTAATTAATTAATTATGCAATACGTGGATTTCAAGTTTGGAGCTATATTCACAAGAAATAATTTTCAGAGTTTTATGATTTCATTATACAAGTGACCGTCCTGTGGTCAACTGTCACTCTTTTTTTATGTTTCAACGTTATTCACAACAGAGTATACACGTATAATATTTTTTCTTTAATTTTTTTTTATTATCTGCGAAGTTATAGACGTATGTTATTATATTTATGTTATTCAAACTATTAGTGCATCAAATTTTCCCTTCCCATTATAGGTTGATTTTTGGGAACATAGACGATACACCCTAATTCCCATATTAGAAGGTTTAAAAGTGGTAATTGTCTCTTACAGAATATTATCCAGTTTTCTATACAGTTATGTAATTTGATTATTTTTTGAAGAAAAACTTCTTTAGGCGCGACTAGGAGGTTTTATCTCGAATTGACTACGGTATTGACCTGGCAAGGTCTTTACAGCTTCACCGGGACTAGGAGGTAACTGGATGACAATGCAAGGGAAGTCCGTTACGGCAATATGGCGTCACTTTTCTGTACCATCCGATTTTTAAATATTTTTGATTTTGTCAATAAATAAATAATAAAAAAAATCAATCAAAATTAAAAAAAAAAACAATTTCAATAATATTAAAAATCATACAATAGAATTAATTATGTATATAGGGACCGCGACCGTGCTTCCATCTGGTTTCAATGTAAGTAAGTAACAAATTAAATCAAAGCTTCATTATCTGTAGTGCCATCTATATCAGCTAATTCGGAACTTAAATAACATAGGAAATATTATTAGTAACTCTTTGTTATAAAGTATTATAACTAAAGTGTAGAAAGTACGCAAAAAAATTAATAATAAAAAATATCGACGTCTCTTATAACGCCAAAGAAGTTTTACTTCAATCACGTGTGACGGTTACACGCTGTCGATTTTTTTATAGTATTTCCTTAGGACTTCTCCATATCATAAGAGTTGATATTGTCCAGATTTTTTAATTTTAGCGTCAATAATTTGGTCTACGCGTCCTGCTTAAAGAAATTATTTATGACTAGCTGACCCGTGCAACTTCGTCTGCACCAAATCGGTTATCACTGGTGCCAATTGTATTTTTAAACGCGAAAACTTTTAATATAGGTAACTAAAACCTTATTGCAGCCACACCATCGGTTTCCAGTTGTGAATCCAAACTATCAAGGGACTCAATCAAACATATACCCAGATGGTATGTAAGAAATCTTTTAAAATAAGCCTACAACCCGTTCGTAGCAACCAACATATATTGGTGGTAATGTGAAAAAAAAGCTTTAAAGGTCTATGGACCCCCCAGTTTCTAACGAAGTTCCTTTCCTTTTTTTGTAGACGTTTACTATACAGTCAGTAGAGTTTACATTATAAAATATCAAGTTGATAGAGTTAAATTGTAAATTAAACGATAAAATGTATTCATAAAATAAAATAATGATAAATGAAACACTGAATAATATCATAATTATTTTCAACTTGTATTAAAACTTTTTCACACTCCATTGTATTGAAGAAAAATATAAATATTAAAAAGATATAAGCACGACGTGTCAAATGTCACTTGCCTGTAACTATTTGTCTAAGAGCTAGCAACGGTTCCGAAAAAGAAAATAAGTCAGTTTTTATATATCTTTATGTTCTTCCGAACAGAGTGCGGGCTACCTGGCTGCCGGTAAACGTTGCGTTTATCAGTGCATATCGCACCTGTAAAGGCAAAAATATTGATTTTTATATAAATTTTTGAATGTTTTGTTTTTTACTAACTTAGAAACGCTACTATATAAAACATCGAAATTATCATTGCCGGGGTCAGACAATAACGAATTGTACAAACCAGTGTGGAATGAACCAGAAGCATTAAGCCGAGATCTAATATCTTCGTTTCGAACACATTCTGCCAGGATGTGGTGCACATCATCGATGAGCTCACAATTTCTGGCAGAGTGGTGATAGTAGTTTATGCATCAGGTAGGCGAACTTTTTACATGGGATGTGTTCTGAGCGTAATCTTATTCCTGTGATTGCTTCCCGATGGCAAATCGTACTGTCATCAATCCATGGTGACCCTAAGGGGCGTGGCTGAATCGTTCTGTACCATATTCGTTTTGTTTTAGAACGCTCATCAAAGTATTCCTTCCAATGCGAGTAACAGCTATTTTTAAATACTGAGCATACATCCAAGTAAGTTGGTAAAATATTAATAGGAGCACCTTCGGAGGATCCTTCTCTAGCTAAAAGATCAGCTCTTTCATTCCCAGTTATACCTATATGAGAAGGGATCCATTGTAAAACAATTACTTTTTTCTTTGCTTTGAAATCTAGTAATTGCTTCAAAATAGTGTATGTAGGCTATCGGTATTCCTCGAAAAGTCGAGGTACATCGCGCTACGTGTTGAAGAACACTTTTTGAATCGGATAAAATAACAATCTTAATGGGCCCAGTTGATTGTGCAAATGATAAGGCCTCTGCAATTGCTATTAATTCAGTGTGCATAATTGAAATATTTTCATCAATTTCAAATTTCATAAAAGTTTTGGAATTTGACTCAAAAAATGCGGCTCCTAAATAATTACCAGCTTTAGATCTGTCAGTGTATATTTTAACAAAATTTTGATAATATTTATTTATATATTGAAGACAAATATCTTTTATTTTAACAACATCATATTGACGCTTTGGCTTCTAAATACCGTCTACATTTATTTTAATTATATTGTGCAAATTAATGTTATCGACCAAGGTGTGTAAAGTGAACATTTCATGTTTTATACTTGTTTGACTTGGAGTATTTTTATATTGAGAAAAAAAAGTGGTCTTTTTCTTTTACGCCAATAGAGTGATTGGGAAGAGGTGGACAGTTCTTCTGATACATTAGTTAGTTCGTTCTTTTCGAATGACTTAAATTTAAATAGAATTTTGCCAGCTTAATATTGTCTCCTAAGATGTAACGGACATATGCTCAATTCGCTTTCCATAACATGGATTGGAGTACTTTTAATGAAACCCCCGATAATTCTCATGGCCTGGTTTTGGACTTTTCAAGTTTATAGAGTTTAACCTGAGCACTGCTATCATAAAGAAAAGCTGGCATAGTCAATTCGACTGCGTGCAATATTGAAGTATAAACGAACTAAATGTTATGGATGAACACCCCAATTAAAACCGGCTAATGCTTTGAAAACGTTTAGAAACTTAGAGCTAGATACTGCAACTGCATTGATATGTTTACCTCATTTTATGTATGATAAAGATAGCGATAATTGTGGAAGCGCCTGTTATAGACGCATGTGTTCAAGATGACGTCAGTCTCAAGTCATATGTCTACGTTCATCGTTGTTTTTCGTTTACGGTGAAATCTCAATATCATAATGGTTAATAAAATGAAATATGTCCTTTGCGCTGGAAAAAATAAAATGGTTTGAAATAAATTATTTTATTTATAAAGAATATCATCGGGCATATTATTATCAATAACAAAATTGTATAGAGGCAGTAATAAATTCATGTTTTTAATAGCGTTTAAAAGTTACTGAAAAAAATGTTCCTTAAATTATTTATGACCCAAAATTTTAACCTGTAAAGGTGTGATGCGCATTAAAAAACATAACGTTAACCCCAGATCAGGTATCCTGAATTCTGTTTGGAAGGGCATAATATATCTTCATTTTAAAGAACCAGCTTTTCTAAAATTCTCGTTCTTCCAACATTCCTGGCTCTTGTACTAAGGTGTC
>AP028427.1:21858207-22035734 GCA_036509395.1 Antheraea yamamai
ACTTAAATTTAAATAGAATTTTGCCAGCTTAATATTGTCTCCTAAGATGTAACGGACATATGCTCAATTCGCTTTCCATAACATGGATTGGAGTACTTTTAATGAAACCCCCGATAATTCTCATGGCCTGGTTTTGGACTTTTCAAGTTTATAGAGTTTAACCTGAGCACTGCTATCATAAAGAAAGCTGGCATAGTCAATTCGACTGCGTGCAATATTGAAGTATAAACGAACTAAATGTTATGGATGAACACCCCAATTAAAACCGGCTAATGCTTTGAAAACGTTTAGAAACTTAGAGCTAGATACTGCAACTGCATTGATATGTTTACCTCATTTTATGTATGATAAAGATAGCGATAATTGTGGAAGCGCCTGTTATAGACGCATGTGTTCAAGATGACGTCAGTCTCAAGTCATATGTCTACGTTCATCGTTGTTTTTCGTTTACGGTGAAATCTCAATATCATAATGGTTAATAAAATGAAATATGTCCTTTGCAATGGAAAAAATAAAATGGTTTGAAATAAATTATTTTATTTATAAAGAATATCATCGGGCATATTATTATCAATAACAAAATTGTCTGGCAGTAATAAATTCATGTTTTTAATAGCGTTTAAAAGTTACTGAAAAAAATGTTCCTTAAATTATTTATGACCCAAAATTTTAACCTGTAAAGGTGTGATGCGCATTAAAAAACATAACGTTAACCGGCTACCAGGTATCCTGAATTCTGTTTGGAAGGGCATAATATATCTTCATTTTAAAGAACCAGCTTTTCTAAAATTCTCGTTCTTCCAACATTCCTGGCTCTTGTACTAAGGTGTCGCAAAAAGTCTAGTTACATTAACTACAATGTATTGTCTTTCGTTATCCTGGAGAACCCCTTGCGTTTTATGGGACAAAAAGTATCCTAAACGTAACCTTGGAATATTAGTTATTATTGTGTCAAGTTTCGTTAAAATCGGTTCAGTACTTTCAGCGTGATGCGTGTTCACAGGGACAGAAAGACAGACAGACAGACAGACAGACAGACAGACAGACAAAAATTGTAAAAAGATTATTTTTGGCTTCTATATCGATAACAATGACTGCCCCGATCAAAATTTTCAAAAAATATTTAATGTACAGATTTGACCTTGCTACAGTTTTATTATAGTATAGAAGTGATGTTGGAGGCAAACTATCAAACCAAGGTATATTTGGTCAATGCTTGCTGTTTTGAACTTGGTTAATCTATCCACTTCTTTTAATTTACTTGCATTTACTAACACAAAGAAATATCTCATGAGCAATTCTAATAGCGCCGAACTGTGATTGTCTACGTCATTGACGCCCGCATCTCAGGAATTTGATTAGGCTTAGCTTACTAAGTGCATTGACCGATATTTAATATTTTAAGAATGAAGCGCGAGTGATACCACGTTGCAGAACTAGTTGCTAATATAGCGTAAGACAAAGAAATAATTAACCTCGTGCTTTCCCTCAGGAAGCAACCTTTGGCCACCCATGGGAGATGTTTCAATTATAACGACATTGCATTTGTTTATTCAGATTTATCCGACAGACGATAACGGTCGCCATACAAACAGGCTCGGCAACATCCAAGCAAAAGCAACTAGATACAGTAATCGATCCTTAATACCGACATAAGGAGTCACTATTACAGGTTCATCGATTTTGAATTGTAGAAATATTTCGGTATCGATTTTGCTAAAAAAAAACAGTGTTTATCGCGATCGCGTAGGCAGAACCGAGCGTATTATTTTGTATAACATAATAAGAATAATATAAGGTGATTTGGTCTCTATTCGAATATGCAGATGGTCGATTTGATGTTAATAAACCGGTGTATCTGTTTAGTTTATTTATTAGTTGTGCGCGGCGTTATAATTCCGTGTGTATATTGAAAAATATCGAATGAATTTAATAGAAATCATTGACATTGTTTATGTTGGAGTACCGTGTTTTGTTTGTGTTTCTCAAAGTTTCTGATTTTCTATACAAAAAATGCAAAAAATACACTTTCTATTCAAAAATTGATAAAGGCATTGAATCCCAATTATATGTTTTAAAATAATAATAGTTGGTCTAATTTCAATTGTGTCTAAATCGATTGCGACCGCCAAGCTTAGTGCTACGCTGAGACGTGTCTTGACATATTCTGAGATCTGCCAACTTATATCAAACTAGCGGACCGGGCGGACGTTGTCCTGCCTTGAAAACAAAAAAAATCCTAAAAGTCGATCGCAGCGCCACCTGCCGGGTCCAATTGTGAATCTAAACCATTCTCGAATCTCCACGAACACACACAAAAAATTTCATCAAAATCGGTCCAGTCGTTTAGGAGGAGTTCAGTCACATACACACGCACACAAGAAATATATATATTAAGATAAGCAAGAGGGGATTTTATTTTTGAAGCTATATTTCTTTTAGTGCATTAGAGAAAAATGATGAGAGTAAATTTTTACGATGCGCGCGCACACCGTCACGAAAGACCGACACCCTGAAGTTAGCTATAGTCAACATTTTGTTTCTTTATATTTGTTGTTTGTATTTCTTTGTATTAAAACTGCCAATGTATTAAATACGTTTTTTCTATTGTTAGTGTCGTTTTTTCTACAAACGTAGAATAAGGCGAAAGATAAAAATTTTGAAAAGATTTTTATCTTGTTACGCCAAAGAAGTATAACTTCTAACGCGTGTACATAAGTACACACACACTTTTTTTTTATTGTAGCACAGCAAAGTGACTGCACTGTGCCTGATGGTGAGCGCAGTACAATAAGTACAGTATTTGTAAACATAGTAAGGAACCCATCACAGTGGCAATCTTTTTATTTATCGCGTTGTTTAAATCATCAATGTATATTCAGCTGCTGGTATGCAGGCCTGCATGACAGCGATGACTAACGATTTATCGTAAATATATTGGTGGTCTCTGTTGTTTATGGATTGCACTATGCTTATCATAAAGTACATTGACGTCTCTTTGTCGTGCTACAATAGAAAATTAAAAATCTCAAACAAGTTTTTTTTTCAAACAATTTACACCCAAGCGTCGTCATACTTCATGCTATTTTTTCTTATTTGTTTCTCTCACATTCTTAGCTCATCCATAATGTTATCTGTTTCACGTCATCGTTACTCCATACGAATATCAAAAGCCACCAAAGACGTTACTTTTATGTTATTAAATAGGCTATGATAAATTTGGCAGAAGATAAATTTATAATTTCGCGTCATGACATGCTAGTAAGCATTACCGGCCTTATTGCGCTTGTGCGGCCTGCGTCAGACTAGTGATACGTAGTATAGGGGCCTGTGTACATGTAATATTGATATTCTGCAGCTCACCATAAGTTTGATTGATTAATGAACTTTATAAAAATGTATGTAATTATTGCTCCGAGTGTCAATAGATATGAAAACCAGACTAATGTTAATCATTTCAATAAACATATTCTAAAATTTAAATATTGTCATTCGTACTATAATTAATTTAATAATTAAAAAGAGAACACGGTTATTTCATTGTTTTAAGTTTTCACTTTTATTGACAGTCCTTATAGGCCTTGGCTTTTTTTATAAGAACTATATTTAATTCCACATTAATTTATTATAATATTTGATGGTATACATTTTATAATAGTCTATAGTATAAAAAAAATGATATTCTCCCTGGTAAAAGCCTCTGAGGCTGCGCCTTGACCTACGTTTCTGTAACTCATAAATTGCTTAAGTAAATTATTGTATATATCCGCAAGATATTTTATTAAACACCAAGCAAAAATACGAGGAATAATTTAACGATTATTATCTCTAAAAACAAATCTTGTGAGAGAAATGTGACTACCTGAATTAACATGATAGTAATGTAGCTACATTGCTACGCCACACGACCTCTACGTATGAATCGTAGCGTCGTAGTGCCGTAGCATCGTCGGACACTTTGAGAAGCACAACCAAATACCCGAGTCTCCGGTGTTTTATGGCGCATTATGCTATAATAATATTTTTTACTTAGCACGTTATGTTTATATCCACGTTCTTTAGTGTGAGTGCGTGTTTATGTGTGAAGATGCGCGGGCGCAAACCGTTCACCTAGAGTGCGATTTTATACGAAATGTTTCATATTTTATTTGGTACATATATTTTTATATGATAATTTGAATATTACTTACGTTTATCTAAAAAACAGAGTAAATAATTTTACTAAATGACAGTTCCTAATATCGTTGTTATGATAAAGTTTGAAGTAGCTTAAGTTTTAATGACCATGAATGTTGAAAGAGTGAATGAATATTTTAAATTTGATTTTCCTTCAGTAAGTTACATTTTTTGTAGTATTTAAAGAGCACGTTTATTTATATTTTTTTCGTAAATAGTTATAATTAGTTTTACCGATAGTGTTATATTTTAAACAGAGTCCTTACACTATAAAAAAATGTTATTATATTCATAAGTTACTACGATGTACCTTTTTATTGTATCTCTTTAAAAATCTCATAAATATTGAAAAGTAATATCCATTCTAATATTATGAATGCTAAATTGGGTTTTTTTGCTTCTACGCTTTCAAGCCTTACTACTCAAGCGATCATCGTGAAATTTGGATACCTTACTTTTCATGCCGAAAAAATATACTGTACTGTGTATATTAAACCTATATCAACGCAGCCGCGAGCAAAAGCTGCTCTTACTTATTTATATGTTTTAAAGGTTCAGCTGAATTTAATTTACATTGCGCTATTATTTTTCTACGAAAACGCTACCCAATTGAGCAATTCCGAAAATATAAAAATGTCGTTCGACCGTACCGATCGACGCGGAATCTAATAGCCGACCGAATTTTATGATGTTTCGCGGTACCGGATTGTGTTACACGGTGGGCTTTGAGATTTTTAAACCTCTTTGTTTATGGAATTGAGTTTTGGTGTTAGAATACAAGAAAGCTAGCGCTACAGAAGGATGGCGCGTATAGTTTGCGATTTGAGTTGTGGCGTAAGATTGTACAACTCTGTTCGAAAACAAAACAGCATGCTGTGTTGCATTGTCTTATTTTTTGTTCCCTGCTTTCTTCCCCCTGACACAGGTCAGAGACATTTTGTAGCGTGGGAATGAGTGGCGACACGGGCTTCTTTGCTCTTAATTCGGTTGGGCTGTGCCTATTGTAGTTGCATCCTATATAGGGTGTACATACAAGATGACGCAACAAAAATCTTCTATGTGTCAATTAGTGTTTCGCAATCATGAGTTTATCAAGTATATATATGTTTTATACATATAATAAGAATGTAAATCTAACGTGTCTGTAATTTTAGATTTTTGTAAAAAAAAATTGTTGCACGTTTCTTGGAATAAGTAATAAAGTACATTTCAATCATTTTTAGAAATGTCTGTCTGTCTGTATATCTGTTTGTATACATGCATCACTTCTAAAGTACTGCATTGACGATATAACCTCACCAAAGTTTTTGACCGGTCTTAAGTGTATATGTGGGTAAGACAAAAACTTAGGTGTAAATAGGTATTGTTATTATACGTATAATATTGAAACACTTTAAGGATAAATAAATGCCAATTTTAGAGTCTTTAATAATATTGTAACTTTGTTTTGTGTTAAACTGTAGACTATATTATATGCAGGCCCGAACTTTCAGTTATATTAAGAGCGGCTAAAGAGATTGACGAGGGTAGTGAATGTAGTTTCTATAGTCTCTAGACTGTTGTTACATCAACCCCTGGATCGTCCTAAACCATAAAGGTTTAAGCTCCATACAAACAAACGTAGACCTCATGAGGCACAGGTCAATAGACTGTTAGCATCATCAGCTTAAAAAAAACCTGATTTATTACAAAAATACGAAAAAAAAACACATGTAATTTAAAAACGTATTTTTAAATTATTTTTTAATTTTTACGAACTTTTCTTACTAAGCCATGAGATTTACAATCTTAAAAAATCAGCCGAAGGGTTAAAGCTATTTTCACCTGAACTAACTTGCGGGTTTCGACTGGTAATCGATATTATGATCCTTCTGAGTTGAGTGTAATCTGTGCCGAAAAAATGGCGGCTAGTGTTCCAGAGACGCCCAATTAGAGATCGAGTCCGCAATCCGCAAACGGACCGGGGCCTTTGTTACAAATGATTTATGTCTAGCGTTCGTTCCCTCGGTCGGTAATGGAAATTTCATTTTTTAATGTTAATTAGTTTTTGTTCGTAACACTAACCACAGGGCATTATGGTGTCGGAGTCTGCTTCTATTTGCACATACAACTAGATTACGAATGCGTCTTTGTCCGTTCATTCGTGAAAATGGATATTTTATATCTTAAATTGAGAGAAATTAAAGTAACTAGAAGATGTGTATGTGTAGAGGGAGACCGAAAAAGGTATGGGGATGGATTGTGTAAAAAATGCTATGTATAAACTAGGGTGGGCCAAAAAAACTTTTAATTTTTTTTTAGCTACCACGAAATTATTTTCCAAGATGACGAAAAAAAATTCTGGTAAAGTTTGAGCTCTTAATATTAATTTTCAGAGGTGTCACATCGTGATTTTCGATTTCCCATTTAAATTACACGGGATTTTTTTTTTTTCGAATTTTGATGTATCTCAACGAGTTATTCTGTGATAAAAGTAAATACATAATTTTGTAGGAAATTGAACGGCCTACAAAAAAGGTCTGATATAATTTTTCGCTAAGTCAACTCGGTTAAAAGTTATTCGCAGTTAAAGTTCAACCTAAGATAATATATGATGACTTTCACAATCTTTTATAGTCTTTTTTACAAAAAAATGCCTTAAAGACATAAAACAACATATTGTTCGTGATTTTTATCATTTTACCACAGAATAACTCGTTGAGATACATTAAAATTCGAAAAAAAAAATTCCCGTGTAATATAATGGGAAATCGAAAATCACGATGGGACACCTCTGAAAATTAATATTAAGAGCTCAAACTTTACCAGATTTTTTTTTTATCCCACCTTAGTATAAAGGGTACGGCACGCGAAACGTATCAGTTGATACCTTCAGGATAGCGATTGATGAAGGATAGTCATAGGCGGGAGCGAACTTTAATAAAGTGAACTATTGTCAGACTAATACTCAAAATATATTATTATAGATATTATATAAAACTAGCTTTTCCTCGCGGCTTCACTCGTGTTATACTTATATCATATATTTTTTATATCTCTCGGGAATCGTTATTTTTTCTCGATTAAATTTATTCTGTCTTTTCCTAAACCTCCGAAAATGTGTATGCAAAATATTTGTGTATTTTGAGTAATTAGGGCGTGAGAGCGTAACAAAAAAATTCACATTCGTGTTTATAACATTAGTTCGGATTCTTATATTCATGACAATAACACCATGACACTGGCATATACGCAAATCACAGTTCGGCGTAAAAAAATACACGGGTGAAGAAATTGATTATCTTTTTATAATAACTTGCATAGTTTAATTTGAATACAACGTTCTTAATAACATGTCGTAAAATAATAAATACAACAACGTTTTTATGTTTTATCATTGTTAATCTGCATCTCTTTAAAAATGTAGACTGTGCCAAGTCCGTAGTGTACATAGAATATAGTATCATAGAGTACACACGAGTTTACTGACACAGAGAGAGAGAGTTCCAATGCGTGTGGTCGGCCAATTAAAAGTTATTCTAATTTATATCGGTACGCCACTGTCACCGCTCTATCTCGGTAATTTATCTACGAGTTACTGAGTTCGAATCCCGTTTCGGTTTAATTATTGAATTTGTTGACGTTCCGTTTTTTTTTTTGTTCTCTCGTTTCTAAATGATTTTAATGTTACTCGTTATATTGTCCATCATGTTAAGTTGTGGTAAAATACATAGTCATATACGGGCTTCGCAAGCGTTTGTTTTATTCTCTGTAACTTGTAAAAATAATAATAATAAATTATAAAATAGAAACTTGTAAAAAATAAATTTCATTTGTAAAAATAAGCAAATTTCCCCCCTCTGCGCTCCTTTTTATTATTATGACTCCTTATAGTTATTTTTAGAAGTTACACAGAGAATACAATAAACGATTGCGAAGACCGTATATGGTTATGTATTTTAGCACAGCTTAACATGATAGACAATAGGACTACTGAATTGAAAGAAGAAATGAAGAAAATTGGATTTCTGGAATCTTCTTCTAAATAGCTGTCATACAAGTATTACCTATGCACTAAAGGGGCGTGGGCCTTTGATATGCTTATTTTTGATGACATGAGGGTTGGAAGGATCTGGATGTAGATTGTAGGTATGATATGTGAGGCGCGCGGTATTATTCACTGTGCTATCATCGCCCTAGTAGCGAATCACTGTAAGTTAATTCCTTTACGGACTATAATTTTTTATTACTAGACTTCTTAACTGCTACCCATGAATATTGATTGTAGGAAACCAGAACGTATTAAAATATACTTATATAAATGTTTTCGTAAGCATGGGTGGGGAGGGAAGAATATTACTTACTTTTGCTAACCAAGGGGAAGGGGCGTTCAGAAATTATAAATATTTTGCTTACATAATATTGAACCGCCCCATAACGCCTATAATATATAGTCAACGTCATTCCAAAACTTTTAATTAATATAATAATTCTATATATATGTATATATATATAGAAAATTGATCGAATAAAAACCGGTACTTTTCAACCAGAAACAATCACGAAATAACCAGTGATAGTTTTTTTAGGTAATATTGTCGGGTTGTACAACAAAGTCTTAAAGAACATTACCGATTTACCGGACAATAAGTCCAAGAACCATGTCAAGCGGGTTATCATGTGTAAAATCAAAAAATATTATAGGGTGGACTAGTAGGTGAACGATATTGATGTCTGGAAATTATATACCTCTATGTACACCCGCTAAAACAATTATAACTACAATGCCTTATGACTACAAATCGCGAAATTTGCTTTGGGACTTTGTTATAAAACCTAACATTGTTACCTAAAAACTGTTATTGGTCTTAGTGAGCTTGGAACAGTGAATGACGGAATGACCAAATCCTGTCCTATTCCAAAAAAATACACAAATCAAATCGACAGCCGACGCAAAGTTTGCAAACGACAAATTAATAAACAGTAAAACAGATCAACCATGACTCTTAGATAAAAACTATTCGCATAAACGAAAGTTTTGATGTATTTTTATTTTTACATCGGGGGAAGGGAAAAACGCTAAAGCTATACGCCTCTGGAACTCATGAAAAACGATTGTAAAACGAACGGACGGTATGTAGCTTTTATTATTGTTTTTATACTTTACGCGTTCACATTTATTACCTCACTTAGTGCTCGTATTTTTATTAAAGATTTAACGAGTTATATGTTTTCATATAACAGACGGAGGTTAATTAGATAGTGCTATTAAATTTATGCTATTTCGTTACGTTGTGGATGAAACCTTTGTGAGATCGTTAACATTGATGGGTTCTCTCTCGTCGGGCGATTACTATCGTATTTGTTAATATCTGGTTTGCTTCTGATTCGATTCAAGTGTATACGTTTATTTCGTTATGTATAGCGTGGTTGCTATTGTAGTTAATGTCTTCATCGGCTAGATCGTTACAATAAACAAGCTATGTGTTACGTTACCACTGGTTGGTTGATTTGCTTATTTTTGATGACATACGGGATGGGTGGGTCTGGATGGTGATTACGTCAGCACTATTTATATATTTAACCGGAACAGACTTAAAAATACTTAAATGTTTACGTAAGCATGGGAGGGAGGGTAAGAGCATTGCTTACTTTTGCTGAGCAGGGGGAGGGGCCGGTAAGAAATTACAAAAATTCTGCTTCCGTAATACTTGAACGGCCCCATATAAAATGATGCTAAGTTATAGTTAATTGTAACTAAGCTCTATATTTTAACTAGCAGCTCGTCCCGGCTTCGAATGGATGCAATGTACGAATATAGCGTTGCAGGTGTCTAAATGGTATAAAATTATTTTTTGGCGCTTTGATATTGACGGTTCATTAAAGTCATAGAAACTATGTGAGAATTTTCACACATTTTTTTTAATTGTGAATGTTGTTGTGTCAATATTCGTTGCATACATTAGAAAAAATAAAAACATACGCTTGTATACGCTTGTAGACAGGAATAACGACTTTGTTTTATAATATTAATTTATATATATTAATTTATTATATATTAATTGATTTAACGTGGACAAACTCGAAGCTGTGAGCACAAAACTAGTGTTAACATGATCGATAAATATTGAAAACAGTTGTTTATATGCCTACTAACAAATGTAGTTGTCACATATTCAGAAAAAACGTTCCTATCTGTTTTCAATACTTATCGATCACATTACAAATAAAATACAATTCAGGTTACTCGCTAACAATATAGTTTTCTATATGTGATATAATGTTTTAAATCGGTTAATTATTTGAAATGTGTTTGTCCATTACAAATAAGCAATCAAACTTTTCTTTGTATAATTCAATCGTTACATTTTATTTTTTTAAAGATTTTCAGTCTTTATCCGAAGTCCAAATTTTGTTGTTTATAAGTTTTTAATTTTATGATATTCAAATTTTACATGTTTAAAATATAAAAAAGATCTATAAAGATCTTTAAATCTTATGGACGGTTAAAATTGGATTAGGCACATTTTGAAATGTAACAACTCAATTGTAGTTTAGACAGTCATGATACGGGGGTGTATGATGTAATAATATTCTATTAAAGAGATATATGACTAACAATCGCAAACATATCGCGTCGTAATATCTCAAATAAAACTTGTAAACACCTTACAATATATCCCTATACACTCGGCAGCTATTAATCGAACTATTCTCGTTCACAAATATAAACATGTTTCGTATAGGTAACGTATAAAAGCACACTTTATGTCGGTTATTATAAGACAATAAAGCAGTTTCGATGAGTGCAGTTTACGATATACGAAGGCCGCAAGGCAATTCGATCTTATAATAGGCCGCTAATAAAACTGTTTACCGGTGCGTATTATTGTATGTTGAAAAAGTCATCATGGTGGTACGATTTTGAACATGTATCTACATATTTAAATGTAATCTAATGCAACTCCCATAATACATCTGTGCAAAACTTTGAACATTTGCTTTAAGAAGGCCCCAGGTTTATTTAGTACGAAGAGACTAGGACATATAACGCTTCGTGACAATCTTCGTATATGTCCATAGGATCTTTTGGACTTTATGGAGAAGGAGTCTGTTATCAAATCGTTCGATAATTTTCTCAAACATGTGATGATTAACATCAAGGCATTTAACGGACTTTGAAATTAGCACGATTCTCTGACTTGCATCTAAATCATAATTGACAAGTCTTGGTGACTTTCACATAATTCTCATGCAACGTGTCAAGGAAAAGAGAAGTGACTCATATCAAATTGTGACCACCCCTCTCTCCCTTTATATTGCTAATTCCGATATGTACGAGACCAACAAAATTGAAAAAAAAATGCTACTCCTATATCTAAGTGACGAAACTTCGACTACTTGTCGCGCTAAAATGAACATCAAAAATCATTCGGTTAAAGTCGCAGATTACACGTTCATACACCTATGTCTTTCCAATAACTCGAAATTAGTGTCCGCTAAACTCTTTTCATATGTGTACAAACCATCAGCCCAGTTATCGTGCTGCGTCTGTCGTCACGCAGCGCTATAGTTCGTAACGCATGACGAAAATGTCTTTCCACATCTACGTTTAGTGTGATCATAGACAACACTTCGTGGCAATAATGTGTGTATTGTCGTAGTATCGTGGATGGACGTAGCATAAGTCCATACTGGATCATATAATAATTCCAGTAAATAAGAGCCACATTAATCTCGTCCCAATGACGTTTTATATGTTCTAGTATATTTACCTTATTTACATTATATTTTATAGTTTTTATTTATTATGTACTATGATTTGCACTGAGTTCCAGTCGTAAATCAGCGCTGAGTGTTACGCATGACATTCTAGAATATCAAAATCAAAAATACTTCATCCAATTTAGGCCACGAGGAGGCGCTTATGAACGTCAAAGTTTCCACCGGTTCGGAAAACAACCCACTCATGGAGAAGAACAGGCAAGAAACTCGAACTGGCTTATCAATTTTTATATATTTTTACAAAACTTAATTAGTTACATTCGTTTTTATGGATGCACAGAGAGGGACATGTTGAGCTGGACAACCTCATAATGCTGCAATGTGCAGATTTTTATCCACTTTTGTGTACTTTGTATCGTAAAATGCATTATAAATAAAAGATTCTTTTATTTCCTTTGTTGGTTTCCAGACCTTTTCCCTATCGAAGTGATTTAAGACTTCGAGAAATCTATAGTTCTATATTTTTCCGCGCATATGGTGGTACTAGAGTATAGAGGGCATAGAGCACAGAGTGGATTTTACTTCGCACTTCCGTCTGGAAGTTTTTTTTCCAAGCGGAAGTGCAAAATACCGTTCATTCTAATTTTTATTATTTGCTATTATCGCACCACAATAATAATAATTTTAGTAAATTTAAAAATGTATTGCCATTTTCACGTGTTAAATTAGTCTCTTCTGCATTAAGCGATTCTTCTCCTTCTGAAACTGTGATCTTATCCAACCTTTAATGTTTCATGTCAATCCAAATGTTGTTCTTGAAGCATCCATCATAGATAGATAAGAAAAGAGGATGTATCTTCGAAAGCTGCTTTAACTAGAGTTAGAATATTGGGAGCGGTCGTAAATTAACATTTCGTTACCAAAGGAATACCTGCGGGAATATCCCGCGTAAGCCTAAAAGAAATATGAAATCATTCTAACAATAGCAAAGGTTTTAAACCTCTATTTAAAACTAATTGTTTTATTAATCAAACGGGTAAGCATTTGATTATACTTTACATTTCCGCCTGTAATTACTTTACATGTACTTGTAATTGATTGGATGGTATAAAATCTCACTACAAGAAAACACGTTTGATTGTATTTGTTGCACGTGTACCCGATAGTGTTAAATCTGAAACTTCATCAACTTCATGAACAAGGGCAGAAGTCGATCATACATACATGTTTTTTAGAAGGAAGTGCAAAGTAGCATCCTGTCAAATCCTTACAATGGATTTCCACAAATGTCTGCTTCGTCTATTAATATCTTAGAAACGTGTGTTTTTTATCTAGAAACTAGCGGGCCCGGCAGACGTTGTCCCGCCCTGATTATAGAAAAAATCCGTGACAAATTATATACCAAAACGTTCCTCATGAATCACTTTATCCACTGGCGAAAACCGCTTGAAAATCCGTTCAGTAGTTTTTTAGTTTATCGCGAACAGACAGACAGACAGACGCGGTAGGGGACTTTGTTTTACACTATGTAATGATGATATGAGAATTACACTGAGATAGTAAAATAATAATTGTAAACGTTACTACTACGCTTAATGCATAAACAATAATAAGGGCCGAATACTGTGGAGGAAGTGAGAGAAGGCTTATTGTGTGAGAAAAACAGGAGACCGGCCTTCGGTCTCATCCCTACTCCGTGCTGTTTACTGGCACGTGACACCGGTATATTCTGTAAAATGAGTATCGATCCAGAAAAAGCGCGGAAATTTAAAAAAATGTAGCACTAAGTGTAGCAGGAATAAACTGCCTTGATACTTTAATAAAAATGAATATTTTTTTTATACAAAAATTTTAGCTTTGCCATAAGCTCAGGGAAATTTTGGTTTTAATTAGCTCTTTCTCTGGGATAACTTACCAAGTGATAATTGATCAGTTATCGATTGGGATGAAAAATGATTAATTACTAAAATGACTATTAAAAAATACGGGTTGGTGTTAGAAGGGTGAAAATTTAGGGTTGTATGTATTTTTTAATGCCTCATTATAACAAAATAAAATAAAAATAAAATGTCCAAAAAATTCAAAATAAATGTTAGGGGTGGACAACCCTTATCACTTAGGGGTATGAAAAATCGATAGTAGCCGATTCTCAGACCTACTGAATATGCATATAAAATTTCATAAAAATCGGCCAAACCGTTTCAGAGGAGTACGGTAACTAACATTGTGACACGAGAATTTTATATATAAGAAGATAATAAGTGTTAATATGATACTCCAATTCTAATATCTCCGTACTTGAAAATTTCTACTCCAAAGTATATTTTCGATGGTCGAAAGTAAACGATCGAAAGCAAGATATTACTATGTAATATTTATTAGGTACTTGCATCTTTATGTTTACAAAATTTAAAAAAAGGAAAAAATGTTAGAGAAGGAGTTTATTGATTCATTTTTCAACTACTGACTAATATTTACTGATTTTGAAATAAAACAACACTATTTTTTTAGGTACCCATATGCCCGATATTAAGCGGTCACTATAGCTTATCTTCTTAATATATATATTTCTTGTGTGCGTGTGTATGTGACTGAACTCCTCCTAAACGACTGGACCAATTTTGATGAAATTTTGTGTGCGTGTTCGAGTGGATCCGAGAATGGTTTAGATTCACAATTGGACCCGGTAGGTGGCGCTGCGGTCGACTTTTAGGATTTTTTTGTTTTCAAGGCAGGACAACGTCCGCCCGGTCCGCTAGTAACTATATATAACTGATCTTAAAGGGCAGTTATAATAAGTGTCTAATCCAAGAAATACCAATTCAAGAGACGGGATTGAAAATTTAAATCATCACAAAACAGATGGACGACATATAAAAGTTAGGAGGAGGATCCTGGATGATGGCCGCAAAAAATAGGAGTTTGTGTAAGCCCTTGGCAAATGTTTATGTCATAAAACAAATTAAAGCGGATGTCATAGGTTATTAGGTTACATTATTAAATATTTATCACTGACTTTTGTCCGCGGCTGTGCACACGTCCATGTGGTTTGAAACTATCCTTCGGCAAGAATAGTTTTTAATCAAAAGTACCATATGTTCTTTTCTGTAACTTTTCTTTACTTTTCTGTAAGAATTTAGTCATGATCGGTTCAGTAGTTAAGGCGTGAAAAATTGACAAAAAAACACACATTCCTCTTCAAATATTATTACTTGCCAATGATCTGAGATACTCATGTAATAAACAAAGCACGAAACGATTTAAAGTCGCGTAATAAAAATTTCATAATCTCGCATTCTATTCGTAGCAGAGTTTTGTTGACTTAAAAAAAATTCCAGTTATGTATTGTATTACACATATTTTTAAAGCGAAAGATGTTTTTCTAGAACCTTCCGCTAACTTCGGAATATTCTAATTATTTTCTTAGAAATAACACGGAGTAATTTAAATATAAAACGCACAAGCTCATTAGAACCAGTTTCGTCTTGAGATAATTTCAAATTTATGTGCGGTGTTGTATGTGCTAACGTCAGAATAATGTATATAGGTGCTCATTCAAGTAAATTATGGTTGTGTTATGAGAATCGAAATTATTTTTCTTTGTGTTTTAAGTTAGAGTTTTGGTTACAATCTCGAATAATGTTTGTGACGATGTGGTCTATTTATTGATATTTGCTAAGAATCCAGTTCCACGGACATACATATTGATTTTTACGGATTGACTTTCAGCTTGAAGGATATAGATGAGTAAGAAAAAGATTGTAGATTGCTTTAATGCGTATGGGTTTTGGAGGTAGAGTTGTTTCTAAGCCCGTCTGGCTAGCTACCACCCCCAAGTTGCAAATCTGTCGCCAAGCGGTTGTTGGTGTATTCCGGCAGCTGCACTTGACAGCCAGTCCCTCGAAGTTTAGCGTGTTTATTATCTTAGACCATATCATCACTTAAGATCAGATGAGATTGTGGTGACATGTTAAAACGTATAGAGTATAAGAAAGGTAATGATTTTTATTTTTCCATCGAAAGATTCGGATTCATTAAAGGATTGGAACTCTTTATTTTTGGATGTAAGTACCAAACACTTATCATCATTTTGCAAGGAGTGGCGTTGTTTAACTGCAGTCTTGTTTGTAACCACAATAACTATTAACTAAATATAACTTTCACTAATCTAAGAACATGACTCGGGGTTAGTCTAGTCTGAAATAACCATAGTTATATGTTAAATTATATAAAAGCTTGTACTTTTGAATGCATATTTAAATAGGATATACATTTATTCAAAATTGTGTAATAGATATGTGTTCCCAAACTCAACTTAAATCTGTGGGGCTAGAAGCAGCGTATAGCTGATATTGTACATATAAAAATCATCACGAACGAATCAATATTATGATTATGATATCATTGTTGTTGGTCAGAAATAACATTGCATTCTCTATAAGCTCGAAAATATTAAATTGGGATATTAAAATCGAGTAATTTACTCAGATGAATAGAAATCATCTATTGATACTAAATAATTCTTGAATTTTTTATTGAAGCCAGAATGGTATTTCTTTTTTAATCAACTTCTAAAAATATATTGTTTTTCTGTTGTATGTACGCGATTTACTCAGAAATTACTTGATAGATTTTTATAATTCTTATAATAATGTAAACTACGCACTTATGGGAAGCTTTTAGTATAAAATATTACTAGCCAGCCGCGATTTTGTATGTTTTATACCTTTATAAATAATGGCGTCATATATTATCTTCATATAAGTGTAACAATTTTTGCAGCGCAACTGCGACAGCTCGCAGTTGGTGGGATTTTTCCAATATACTCGACACCTTTCTATGTATTTTGCTCAATCTTTATAATTTATTAAATTTTCATTGACATTCACTAATAACTTTTGGTGTGCAAGAGTAACTGTATTCACAGAAACTTTCTCAACTATAATTTTAATATAAGTACTTTAATGAAGTATTGTGTTTTGTAATAATGATTTTTAATTATCGTCGACTTTGTTTAAAAAACAATACAATTTTTAAGTTATGAATTGAAGGTGGAATGTCCTCCCAGCACTTAGTGGAATGCAGAACCTAATATTACCATGAAAAATTAAATACAAGAAATACGTGCGTATAAATTCTGCTATGGTATTGGTTGTAACTTTTTGGTTGATATAAATAAACCATTTTTTGGATGCATTGTGCCTCTATTTTAATCTAAAAAAAATGTATTCTAGCATGACAGATTGGCAAAAAATTTAGAAAAGGTAGGATGTGTAGCTGGGAAGAGAATCTTTGCTAATAGAACTAAAAAAAACAATAAAACCTCTGTAATACCAGAAGAACTGGTCGAACTTTACGCTGTATTATAACAAAGCCTTTATATAAAATATCAACTCTCAAATAAAATCATTTATTGTGACAATGTAAAAGATATAAAATTATGAACATAACATCCAAACTCGTACATCGACTGTAACACAGTTATGTATGTAGGTAGATGTGAACGCTTGTTTTGGAGAATATCTCGTTATTTCTGTTTTATTGTATGAATATCTAATGACATCGGCTGTATGTGTGTGCGTGTGTGTGTTGCGACACCGGCAATTGCTGATTTTAGAGTTTGCTACGGTACTATTGACACAGATCAATAAAATTATTCGGGTATATCGCAGAGGCGGCACGTCGTTAATGCGTACTTACAGTACCTACTTTATTACGAGTGGGAGATAGTATATTTATTTTTTATATTTCAGAATCAAAGTACATGTAGCCGCTCTTGCGGCATGACACATACAAGTGTGGTTAACTTAGCTCTCATTAATAGTTTAGATCAATAAGCGATACAAGGTAACAGCTCAAGCAAAAGCGCGCTCGTGCACCCTTGTGCTCGTCGCCATGCGGCTTAGTGCCTTAAGCGCACACCTCAAAAGTTGGGTGAAGCTGTAAAAGTCCGTTAAGCCAATAGCAACTGGTAAGGTAAAAAAAAATCTTATACTAAAAAGTTTTGATACTTGATTGCAAACGACTTGATTTTAAAAGACGATGTGCCTTGTAAAACACCGTAAACCTTAAAGCAAATCTGGTTCTCAAGTGCAGCTGTTTGAATACACCTATAATAGGTGCTCGAAATTGAGTGATAACTGTTACATTTTAATGACGCTGTTTTCCTTCACCAAAAACTCTGGTTCGTTGTAGAATTCGATACTACGGTAATCGACAACGGGTTCAAACACTGAGATATTGGCCTTTTATTACTTATCTTAATCTTAAAATTAATCCATATGGCTCACTCTTGGTATCTCGGTTGCAATGCCATCTCATCCAAATTAGTACTGTTAAATATTTTATTAACAGTCAACCCAATTCAAATCCAGGGAGACCGCGAACGTATCCAAAATTTACAAGAAAAACATATTTCAGTAGACTTGGATGAAAACCTGTTAATGTAACTGCCACAAGAAGGTTAACTTTTAACAAATCTGCATTATTAAAATAGTATTATTTTTCTATGATCGCCTTTACCAGTATCCACGTTATCGACTGTTTCTTTTTTAAATTCGGAATAATAATAATAGGTTTCTTATATCTAACATATTATATTAGTAAACGTGTTTTGTCTATGCATGTACTCGTATGTTTTGTGTTTTAAATTTTAATAGTTATACTATTAACCTCGTTGATGTCGATTATAGGATATATATATTTTTTTAAATGGTCTCTATTTTTATGTCTGTAGAATTATACAACATTTGTTAATCTATATCTCATAAAACTATGAATAATATTTATAAAAATAAGGAAGAATACTTGCAAAAAAATTATCATAACTGATTTTAATTGAATAATTAAGAATTATGTATAATATTGTACTTTCAAAGTGATAGACTATGATTTTGTGTTGGTAATGCTGACGATGTTTTTTGTATTGTAAAGTACTACGCAGTTAGCAGTGAGGTACGCAGTGTGGGCACCCACTTGAGTCAGTCGTTGTGTAGCCTCCGTTACTAACCCATAACCCATGTATAATTTTCCAAAGTAATAAATCTTAATTATTAGTGTATATTCTGGAGTATCATTTTCTCCACCCTACACTCACACATCAAGAACACGATAAGAAATAAAAACCACAAAAATATTAATAATCATTTTTGTAATTATAAAACTTTAGCAAAAATAATATTATGAGATGAAGACAATTACTACGTCATAAATACACGCGGAACGACTGTCACAACCAATAGTATCGTAAATGTATAATATTTTAGTGGTAAGTGATGCACAGAACATTTTGAATTTTAATTATCATATAAATAGAGACTACTTAATGTAAAGCAAACATTATTATGAAGCAATCGCATATTGATTTATTATAATTCAGTTGCTCAAAGTATTTTTAATTATCATAATCGTGTCTGTTAAAAATAGATATATCTTATTTACCGGTATTTGGGTTCATTATGCAACTATATTATAGAGTTATTTTGCAGTGAAAAGTCATAATATGGTATTCTATTCCCACTCTATATTCGTTGATACGAAATATAGAAGGGTATCTCTAAGAGACAATATAAAATTAGGCAGAAATTAACGAGCTCTCTTAATGTTTTTTCATATTGAAATCAGTCATAATCTATACCACCATTAGAGTTGAAATTGATAAGTAGGTATGTGGCATATGCTTGTTTATGAGCATCCCATATCTTTATTATTCAAATCTCTTCACGAAACCGGTCGGTGTTTAAGTTAATTGCGCCCGAGTTGATACATACACCAGTCTACACCAACGATGTTTTTTTACTGATTATTTCGTTTATGTTTCTGTATATTTCCCTCATTAATTAAATGTTAACATGTTTTAATATATCTTTTTAGAGGAATAATATATTTTTGTCTCACAGCGTGAATAAAATTTGCAGTTATTTTTAATGTGTTTTTTTTGGTAATAATATGTGGAAATTCTGTGGTAATGTTATACGATACAGATATCTTATTTGTTTCCTTAACATACGTTTAATATTGTTAATTCATACCAAATAGGTAATCAAAGCTAACCCTTTTTTTTTTTTTTTAACTTGGGGAAATCCCTTATGGATACCCACCCTCCCGGGGGAGAGAGTGGGTTATGTCCGACTCGCACGGACTAAAACCCCACGGTGTACCGACAGACCGTTGTGTGGCAAGGGATCGTTCCAGATAATCACCTTGTAGAGCCGCCCCCACGGTCCGTCCGGCGGAAGATGACCGCTGGGCTCCTACCTATAGAGGGACAGACCGGGTACACACCGGCTGCCCCCCCTCGTCCGCCGGACCTGTGCAATGAGAAGATGGGCCCCCCGGCCCACCCCCTCAGGTCCAGCTACGGTGACGGGAGGAGTTGGGCAAAGCGCCGCCTCCTCCCGCCTGTCCTCCTTTGGCGGAGAGGGCCACTTTGAGGATCTGCCTCGCGGACCCTCTCCGCCTCCTCCTTCTGTGAGATAACCTCCTCGCAGAAGGAGGCTATCGCTCGCCAAGCCTGTTCGCTGCCGAGCATGGCCGAAACCACGCTCGGCAGCGATAAGTCCGTTCCCACCGCCGCCGCCAGAATGCGGCGCTGCTCCCCCCACGCAGCACACTCAGACGCCCTCCACTACAATGTGGGCCCCAGGTGGTGGCCCCCGCCGAGGCCCATGAAAGAGTAGAGCAATCAGAGCTAACCCTTGCCCGACCCCCGATCTCCTATGTTTCACTTTATTTCTTACTATATCGATCACTTGTTTCAAGTTGTTGCTTCTGTCCTAAGAATCATGGCGTAATGTAACAAAAGGGCTCAAAAGGCTATTATAGAGTGGATCAATATGTGAACGATGGTGATATCAGGAATTGACTCCTCCCTGTGCATCCACTAAAAACGATTCTATGTTATGTATCTAAATATTATATTTGTGTATATATATTGTATATAAGTATATATGTTAAATAGATAAATCACATCGAGTTTCTTGCCGGTTCTTCTCGATGACTGGGTTGTTTTCTGCACCGGTGGTAGTTTTGACGTTCACCTTGTGGCTTCTTAGGGCCTAAATCGATTTTTGATTTTGGTTACTCTGGGACAGATAGAATGATGATATACAGAAGGTAGCGAGTAGAGAAAGTAGAGTAACGACTAGATAGAATTAGCAAGCTATAAACAAGAATGAAGACATTTGCATGGTTTTTTTACCTACCTGAAAAGCCACGACTTAATTTATGAATACGTACTAAAGTTTTTTCTTGTTTTGTGTTGAAGCCTAAATGAGGTTTATTATTATTATTAGCTTTTGCTATAACCTCGGGAACAGTATTTTTTCCTGGACTATATATACCCTTTGTCCTATGTCATTTTCTGTGCTTCTGGCAACGTGTATGTAACATTTCATGATTGTCCGTTGAGTAGTAAAGGCGTGAAAGCGTGACAAACACACAAGCAAACCAACATTCGTATTTATAAAATTAGAATTTACAACAATATTGTTAAATGTCTCTGAATAAAAATGATAATGGGGCGTCTACTAATAATGTAACGGGTTTGGGGGAGGTGTGTTGGAGAGGGAGTTTGGACAAATATCACGTGACATTTTTCGTTCAAAAAATCAGATTAATCTAAAGTAAAACATGTTTCTAGACTAAGATATGCGGAAACGTGACACAATTCTTCTATATATTAAAATCCACCAATAGACGTTGAGCTGTTTAGCATTGATATTTCGAAATGTAATTTAATAATAATTATGTCTAAATGTAATAATAGCAAATAAGTTAAAGTAAAAATATTAAAGCGAATTGTGTTTATTTTAATAAATCCAGCGCATTTACACACATAATTTGAAAAATCTCGCGTGGGATTTGTACAAGGGGGAGAGAAATCGAGACAAATCTCACGATATCTGACCAGGGCAATAGAAGAGGTCAAAAAATCCTCAAAAACACTTCAGGTTTTTAATGGACGATCCCAATTAAATATTGGAATAGATGTTACTTTGCACTTCCGACTGGAATAGAATGGGCCCTGCCACGTCTTAATGACGTCACATTGTCGTGGCAGCTGCCGATCAATTCCAAGCGGAAGTGCAAAGTAACGTCCACTCTAATATTTATCGGCACGAGGCACAGATAAATCAATTTGGCGTGAAAACATAAGAAATCTGCCCAAACGAGTGCTAAGAATTACCCTATTACCATACATTCCATACATTCACCGGAAGTCAAGTGTCATTATGAGATTTGAAGCCGCATCGATATAGAATACCAGAATCTTACCGAATCGTCATAGTTTCGTAAAGGTATCATGAAAGAAGAACATTAATATCATTCATATGTAAATAGTAATGTCGTGACCGTGGGAACGAAACATTACTGGCATTTACAATCAATTTTAATTAAGCGTCCGAAGTTGCCGTATTTCGTTGGAACATTTCGCTTGTATTGGGAGGCTGTTTAGATATTTTCTTTAATCTATACAAGATTCGATAGTGGAATCGTTTGAACTGATAACGAGTCAATGGTAGCTGGTTTGGTTACTGCGCTTATGGACTTAGGTTCAAATCCCTTCAATGAATCTGAGTTACCGGTGCAGGAAAGCAATACAATGAAATAATAGCATGCTGGTAGGGCTTTTTCTAAGTCCGCCTGATTAGTGACCAGCCTCAAATTGAAAATCTGTCGTCAAACACCTGTGATGTGTTCCGGCAGCTGCACTTCAGACCCACCCCCCTCTAGGTATCGCGTGTCTAACACATTAGACCACGTCGTCATTTAATACAGTTGAGACTGTGGTTAAGCGTTAGACTTTTAAACTATAAACAAACGTATCAAACGACGTCCGAACACGCTTACAACTAAGCCATCATTGCTTCTATATCTAAATATATATTTAACACTAAGTGGACTTTATGCTTGTTTGTATTAAATGTATTGCATAAACTATTTTTTTTAGTTCAATAGTTTCGAGTGTCTGTCACCAATACTTAGTTCTATTAACAATACTTTATGAATCAACATTAACGAATACTGAGTGTTTACTTGACAAGCAATATGTTACTAATAGAATGTCACAATTGCATAGGTTTTCATTGAAGTGCGGTTTTCAGGACGTGAGGAATCAATAAGGTAGATTATTTTAGCGACATTAGTCGTAATAATATCAATCATATCGAGAATAAGCGAGAAAGATATATTAACATATCTGTGTATTATTTTTGCGACAAAATATTACTTTAAAAAAAGAAATACAAAAAGTACGTAAAACAAATCACAATTCATGAAAAGAATAATTATTATCTATTACAATGATACTCCGAGGTAAGCAAAATGAATAGTATTTTCAGACCACGCTGTTAACATTGTCACAATATAAGAAATCTATTTTCACATACACGTACGAATTAATATTTGAAGCTTATACAAATTATCTATCTATTACGCTCGGATTAAAAAAGTGAAAAAGAGAGGTTAAATAATGAGACGTCTAGCAAGCTAGGTAACACTTTCTTTCAAGAGATTCACACAGAATTAGGATGACGAAACGGTGACGAACATAAAAATGTACATATACGTGCAATATGATACATTGGTTACACAATTGGAGCGACCGTGGGTCGGTCGTTTATTGCTTGAATACTAATGCATTACGAATATTGCTCGGTCGAATACATTACCGTAGCTTATAGAATATATACTCGGACATTTTGTGAAATATTGTTTAGATCCAGCGTACCTCAAACTGTTTTAGTCTGACCTTTAAAAGTGTAACAGGCCGCGACAGGCGCCTCTGTATTTTATTTCATCTATGTAGCTTTTAAAAGCAGTATATACCATTATTTTTTATGAAAGTAAAAAAGTGAACAAGAATTATCTCAAAATTAATTAAAAAGTTATATAAAACTAGCGAGCCCGGCGGACGTTGTTCTGCATTGATAATAAAACAATCTTAAAAGTCAACCGCAATGCCACCTACCGGGTTCAATTTTCAATCTAAACCGTTCTTGAATCCACCTGAACACACAAAAAAATGTCATGGAAATCTGTTCAACCGTTTAGGAGGAGTTCAGTCAGATACATATAAAGATATACAGTTTAATTCAAATTTCAAATATTTCTAGAATTAGTATAGTATTCTTTGCTTCAGATTACGTAATAATGTTCTTTGATGTAAATAATTAGAAGTTTCTACTTATTTCATTCAATTAATTCCCGCATGTAGTTATGATTGTGATTATTTCAATATAATACTTTCCACCAACCACAAGGCACGCTGCGCCGCTTCGGGGGCACTACGTAGTTAGAGTTTCGCATCGCATCACCTTTTGTCCCTCGGTGTAAGTTTGAGAAGCGCTGGTTCGATTGTAATGTCGTGTTTTACGAGTATTTCGTTCTAGTTGCATCACCTCCTAAAATTTTATATTGTATGATACACTTTTATTATAGCTTATAAAATACAAAAAAAAGAAGATGTATACATATTATTTATTTGCTATTTTTCGGAAGCTTTATTAATGTTTCCACTGTTTGTGTTTATGGATTAACTGGCGGTCCTCTCCGGGTGCAATGTACTTGATAATGTGACGTCATAGATGTGTAAGCGAGTTGAATACATTTTTTTCCTCTTTTATTTTTACTAAAGACAAAGAAAATTTGTAAGTCCTGTCACATGAACAACTTTTTTTGGTGTGCATTATATTTACACTGTGCTGCTATCTTATAAGGTACTCAATTAAATTATATCATGTAAAGAGCGATTCTAATGTACTTTATTATATTGGTCAGTATAGCTTTGTAAATAACGCGTCATTTTTTTTTAAATGTCAAATATAAAAATAGTTACTGGGGTCTATCCTTAGTAGATGGTAGAGATGGCGATTGGAGATCAATAATCGATTCTTAGACGTAGAAAAATCAATTATTTTAACCGATATTAAACATCGAATCAATCTAGTGAATCGATGTCAGAACACTATAAATCAAGATTCGGATTTTTCTATTTAGATAAAAATAAAACAATACATTTATTTATAAGTATCGGGGGCGGTAAACATTGTCCCGCCGTGATAATAAAAAAAACGTTGACTAATTATACACCTAAACCTTCCTCATGAAACACTGTGTCTACTTGTGAAAACAGCATGAAAATCCGTTAAGTAGTTTTTGAGTTTATCACTAACATACAGACAGACGTGGCAGAGGATTTTGTTTTATAATATGGAGCGATTAAGAAAAAGAAAAGCTAAAAAATAAAAGCGATCGATTTTTTAATAATCGGTCCTCTAGAGCTCGATTTTTTCATCAATCACACAGATCACGATTCGGATCGATCTAAAAATCGATTTGTTTGCGATGAATCGCCATCCCTAATAGATAAAGTTATACCATCATAGAATTCTCCTCCTGATAAAATAACGGCAGCAAACGATCAGTACCAGCCTGTCTCTCCAAACAGAGTGTGTTCACGCCCACGTCCGCGTTACCACAGATCACGCCGCCGTGGTCTGGGGGTAAATTTCGTTCCCGCACACTAGATTAGGCCCCCCTCGGCAGCGGCTCGAGCCTAGGTCCGTTCCCTCGGCGTGGAGCCCTTGAGTGCGCTGTTCGCGCGATACAGTGACACAAAATCTTACATCACTGCGACAACATTACACATATCACCTCCACACACGTGCACGCATACACGCTTACACATGAAAGTGGAAGGGTTTTATTTTTTCCCTTATCAAACTGAAATAGTTTAGAAAATTATCCGATACGAAATATATTAAGAGTTGTTGAGTTATGTATGCCTGGTACACATATATGTTTCAACAACACATATATGTATGAATAATTAGCTCAGATAGGTCGCGAATTGCATGTATCAGGCAACAGCCCAAGCCGAGATGTGCCGTGCACCCTTGAGCTAGTTGTCAAACAAAATCGGGAAGCTATTAAGACCTTGGTAGGTCAATAGCGTAGTCAGTTCAAAAAAAACATCATAGAATTCTCTGTAAACCATTTGGTAGGATTTCGTATTGATTTATCTGGTAAGGTTTAGTCAACATTATCAAATATAAGCGCTCGAAAACTCCGTTTTAAAACATTATTAGCTTTATTAGTATAACTTCCACTTTTTTCTAATCTATATAAGTATGATATGTATGTATCCTTCTAAGATGCCAAACATAATCCATGTTATTAAAGTTAAATACGCACTGAACTCTTACTTAAAAAAGTTTGATCACAAAAGAGCGTCTTACCCTAGTTTACAGATGGACATTATTTAAATTGAAATATTCTCTAACATTTGTCTAAGTTGACAGTTATTATGTTATTATTGTTATTTATTGTTTTTCTATTAGCCGGCACAATACATTTCGTTGGTATAATTAATTTGGAAGAAATAAATAAATTAAACAATTTCAGAGATTTGTAAGTAAATACTACTACTATATGCCACTATTCACAACGGACAGTGTATTTAATCTGTGATTATACTGCTGTTCCACCTTACGCACTTTAACGTAATATATAAATCTTATAAATTGCTTATTTTATTTATTTTATACATCATTTTCTTTTAACTAAAATGTCATAATAATGATAACCAATTTAACATATAATAAGTAAATTTTCTTAATGAAGATGTGAACAAAAATATTATTCATAAATTGAAATTGTTTGCAAAATATCTGTATGTAATCGAATGTTTTTTAATGATGATGTCGAATTGAACGAATGCTATTCAGAGTTGCTTGCATAAAAAACATAAATCAGATGTTCAGCTAGAGATCGCTTGGACGCGCTTTTGTAATAAAGTATTTTAAACATGACTTCAACTAGGTTTAAAACTTTAGGCACTGCTTAGTAAAATTCGTGTTATACCCGTGTTCATTTTTGTTTTTGTAATAAGACCGGCTATATTTAAACTTTAAAGAGAGCTTTACCCAATTGGTCATTGTTACGCTCAGTTCGTAAACGCACGCGTGGAAATAAACTCCTATAGTGCGTATGGTCTATCATTCAATTCCCGAGATATACCCATACGACGAACACACAGTACATACACATAAAATAATATATAAAAGACCTTACAAGTGATAGACAGCCAGCCGGGGATCAGAAAAAACCAGAAAGCCTCAACATGCTACGGTTTGACGCGAAAATCTATTGCAGGGATTCGAAACTAAGTCCCTCGGCGCAGTATTCGAACACATTACCAGCGAGCCACCAACACTTCAACATTTCCTCTCTTAATTGCAATTCTGTAATGAACATATTCACATTAATAAAATTTACATATCACAATATGTGATACACAAGTGTTGATAAATCCGAGCGAGTTTTTTATAACTTCCGCTTGATTACAGATATATTTTCCGAAGCCGTGCGGTGTTCGTGAATACCTTCCGAGATTTTAAATACTACGATTTATACATATAATGAGTATGTAAATCTAACGTGTCTGTACTTTTTAGATTGTTCAATCATCAAAATAAATTTCAATCATTTTTAGAAGTGTATGTCTGTTTGTTTGAACACGTATCACTGCTAAAGTACTGCGTTGGCGATAAAATGAAAATTATAAAGCATATCCTCGAGTAATATTTAGTCTTGGTTTCATTAAAATCTGTTCACTTTATCAAAAGTTATTGTAATTTTAATGACGATGCGACTTAAGTACGAGAGAAAAGTAGATTAGTAAATGGAGTTAATACATTCAGATGACTTCATTAGTCACTGTTTTGTTACATTTGGTTTCACGCGGATGGAGCCGAGGGCACAGCAGCTAGTGTATAATAGATTTTATTTCGATCGTCTAATTGGAAGTTATTGTAGACAAGCTAATTTAAAACAAAGAAGGCTTGGCTCAGTAGTTATGCGTCCTTTCAACCTTAGGTTTGGGTGACGGAAAACATTGAAGCGATGATGGCTTAGTTAATAGCTTATCAGATACAGCGTTGGTCGACGTAGGTTTCCTTGCAACTGAGTCAGAGCTTAAGATGAAGGAAAATATCACGATGAAACCATACCATGGTGGTAGGTTCTTTCTAAGTATGTCTGGCTAATTACCACCCTCAAATTGAAAATCTTTTTTTAAATATATATTGTAGGAGGCAAACGAACAGACGGGTCACCCGATGGTAAGTGATCACCGCCGTCTATAGACACTAGCAACACCGAGTGAGTCACAAGTGCGTTGCCGGATCTATCACCAAGCAACTGTTGGCGTGTTGCCCTTGCACTTGAAACTTGAAAGCCAGTTTTCATCTAGATTTAGCGTGTCCTCTATCTTAGACCACATCATCACCGCAACCACAAAAGAAAGAAACAAGTAAATAAATGTCAATTATAGATTTCCATAATAATACTTTAAGTTTGTTTTGTTTTAAACTCGTTACTGGACTATGCGCACACCCAAGCTTACGGGTAGATTCAGAGCGGACAAAAACCTAACTAGAACCATCATCATCATCAGCCTGTGCGGCATAGTCATCACGCCAGCCCACAACGTATTGGCGATTGCAAATCCACAGTTCTATGTTTTCCCACATATTACTAGACTACACTATTAAATTTACAATTTATCGCTTATAAACTCAGCCATTTTATTAATTAGCGAAAATGACTTTATTCTGCTAATCATAAACGTATTGGAACTTTATATTTTATTTTTGGTATTTGAGCAGGAATAGTTGGAACTTCTTTAAGACTTCTAATTCGAGCTGAATTAGGAACCCCTGGGTCTTTAATTGGAGATGACCCAATTTATAATACTATTGTAACAGCTCATGCTTTTATTATAATTTTTTTTATAGTTATACCTATTATTATTGGATGATTTGGAAATTGATTAGTCCCATTAATATTAGGAGCTCCTGATAGCTTTCCCACAAATAAAGAACAGTTTTCAGGTTCAGGGTTCCTCACGATGTTTTCCTTCACGGTCAGCCGATAGTGTTATCATTCGCTGGTATGTCAGGGTTCAAGCCTGCGGACATCGCGATGATATTCCACCAGTCAAATCACTAGAACACCATGGCTTATCCCATATCCAAGTCGAATACTTTCACAATGCACTCGGTAACAACATTTAACTTATTGCGCAACGTTACACAGTGCCCTCTGCCGTGCCTTGTGTCCGTAATTCACTGGATTCTTCAGTTATTTATGGCACATTAACTGGCCTAATCCGGTCAGAACCGGTTCCGTTTACAATTAACACGAACACGCCGTACGATTTGTTGTCTCCACTTACGTATTCGGGCCTCTTTTATATTATTTTAATCGCGTCTAAGTAACGTGAATATCTCTGCGCAATTATTTTATGCCGATTCGAAAGTTATACCATCTTTATGACAGAATCCTGTTCACTTTGGTTGTGACAAATTGTCAGTCTTAAATCTTGTTGTCTGTTGAATAAATTATATCTATTTTTATTCTGGTGACAGCAACTCTGTATGTCCTTAGTTATTATACCCGACGTATTATTATATTCGGTGTGTTTATTAATTACTTGTGCTCGTTAAATGATCGAAATTCGACAATAATTAAGATGTTTTTATGTTTCAAAATTATTGTAATGTTTTGTCGAAGAGTGTAACTATTTATTTATTTATTTTATTCGAAGTACCAACAAGATTTACACTAGGACAGTCCAATACATGCCTATAGAAAGAATGACTCTATACAAGTGCAATTTTAATTGTAGGTGTTTACTAGATATTATATTATGTATACTACATATTATATGAAATAACTTAATTAGAAGGTTAAAAGGAATAAAAACTAATTTGACATGCATGATTATAATTTTCTTTTTATCTTAACTACCTACAGTTACTACCTTACCTTACCTACAGTAACTAAATACAATTAGTACATATATTTTAGTGTCATTAAGTATTAATTTTCAATTTATTGCTATTAATATAATATAGTCGAAGGTATGGACAAAAGTAACTGTTTCCAATATATTTATTTATAGCACTCTTATTGGACAATAACTACTGACAAAAAAAAGAAAACCTTTGACACATAGAGAAAAAAAAGACACTAAACTGTTTTAGCTTCGCCTATTTATATAGATACTAGCGGGCCCGGCGGACGTTGTCCTGCCTTGATAATAAAAAAAAAATAATCTAAAATTCAACCGCAGTGTCATCTACCGGGTCCTATTGTCAATTTAAACCATTCTCTGATCCACTGGAACACCCACACAAAATTTTATCAAAATCGGTCCAGCCGTTTAGGAGGAATTCAGTGACATACCCACGTACAGAAGAAATTTATATATAAAGGTAGTTAATTCTATCTACTTTACTTTTACATTTATTTTGTTATATATATGTTAACCGACTGTATGTTCGTATGTGGTTATGGTTCTCAATGAAAATCAGTAATACATTATTGTATTTTACTGTAACTTATAACTGAATAGGCGGTATTTTGACTTTTTTTCCACCTCGATTTATACTATTAAACAAACTATTAGGTATAATACCAACGATCAAAGACGTAGCAGAATTATATGTTAGGGGATCGCAAATCTTATAATGTAGATTATAACTTTACAGAACTGCTGGTTATATTATCACAATCTTGGTTACAATAAAGAATATTCTAGGGAGATATACTAAAATATCTCTATTTATTGATGTTTATAATTTATAACTAGCCTGCGACTTTGTTCACGTGTAAGTACTTTATGTTGTTTTTACAGAACCACGCGTTTTGTCTTGGTTAATTGTGAGCTATTTTTTGTTGTCATTACTGCTTATCTTCAATCTAAAACCATTATGATATATAGGATAGTAAATACTCAAGGAAAATAATTCTAACTGCAAGTGAAAGTCTACTTAAAATCGGTTTTGTTGTTTTGGCGATTAGCCAGATCGAGATCGAGTTTCTTGCCGGTTCTTCTCGATGACTGGGTTGTTTTCCGAACCGGTGGTAGCTTAGACGTCCACAAGCGCCTTCTCAGGGCCTAAATTGATTAAAGGATATTTTGATTTTGAGTCCTGAGAAACAAAAGACACCTGAGTTGTGTTGATAGATAACATAAAACGAATCCTGTAGATAGACGTTGTCTTATCGCAAACTTTAATCAATTATCAGTATAATAAAATACTGGATTTAGATAGAATCGAGAGCTCTAGACCTCGACAACAACGCCGCCTTCCGAGTCTAAATATATTGAAGACTAGTTTCTGACCGCAACTTCGCCCGCGTGGAATAGTTACTTTGGGCTAACGCTAAAAAACCTCCTGATTTTGAAACATGCTTAGTTGGCGTTCCGCGTCTACTAGTCTTAGCGTGATATAGCCTAAAGCCTTCCTAGATAAATGAGCTATCTAACACTGAAAGAATTTTTCAAATCGGACCAGTAGTTCCTGAGATTAGCGCGTTCAACCAAACAAACTCTTCAGCTTTTTAATATTATAAGTATTCATAGATGACATAAGTATAAAAAATAGTCAAAATTGGTCAAGACAAGCGTTACATGCACACCGGAATTTTATACATAAAGATGAATAAATATTTACTTTGTAACAAAAATCAATTCTTTCTTTTTTCTACAATAAATATAGCGAATTCGTCACATTAATCAATGAAATATAAAACGTGTTTGAAGTAAAAACTTTGTCAAAATAGATAAATTAACATCTAAATGTGCCAAACGTCAACAGAATGCGCGATGCAACATTTTTGCGTTATGAGGTAATAACGAATTTTTTTGTGAAAACACATACCCGGTGGCTTTCTGTGCCATTTGTGCGAACGAAATCGTTTATATTCAAATTAAACGAAAACATTCTTAACTAGGGTTATCAACGACAAAATATCATTTACATAAGTGAGATTGTACGTGAAAGTTGTAAATCTACTATATTTTTGCGTGTTTATACTCATATATACAAAAAATCATAGAGCACTTTATCAAGAGAACGTTAAATTAATTTAAAACTAAACAATATATTTGGTCGACCTTTCACTAAACTTTCCCATTTTACTGTCTTGTACGGACCTCTATAAAATATCCATAAAACGACTAGTTTAAGAACTTGATCTTACATTGCTAATGGTCCGTGCACACCGAGCGTGTGGAAAAACGCGCGTGTTGAATAAAGGTGATGGATTTTGTATCGCGTCTAGTTGCAACGTTGCATAAACTTATGAAGCGTTTTTTTTTAAATAATAAAATGCTTCGTGATTGCTTATTCTGAATATCGTATACAAAAATCTTCATTGAAACTTTAAGACGAACTTTTGTGCGCGTGTATATACAGAAGACGAGAGGCTTGCAGGTCGGCGTGCATTGATATACAAAAACCCAAGATGCACGTTTAACGTCTCACAACCGGCACACAAAAATGAGTGCATAATTTTGTATTGCGTCCTTGTAAAAACAACTTTAAATCATTAAGGTAAGGTCGAATTTGCAAAATCATAAGTTTATCGTATCACTATAACCACGTATTTATACTGTGGAGTTTTTGTGGGACGGTTTTGAGCGCTACTTTTATTTGATACTGTGTGTGTTGGGTTTTTATATGTCAATGCCGGCGTGATTGTCTGAGAATAGTGGATCATGCGATAGTCGCCAATATTTTTGCATTGCATTTTACTAACACTTTGTCACGCTACAGTAGAAAAAAACGGTGATTTTTATCTGTTAATTTGTTTGTTTTGATTTCTAAAACGATGACGCAAATCGCTTTATAAACAGCAGTGTAATTTAAACTCAAGAATCGTGTAACTACAACTTTCGCTTTCAAATTAAATAAAAACTGTAAAAGTAAGAGAGTGTATGAAAGACTCGAAGTATTACTATCACACCTATTTCTGCCTTAAATAGTGCTTTTTCTAGTGTCGAAAGGTGTATTTTGCAATAAAAGCGCTCCAGGTTAGTCCTCAGTTGAAACAACTTTACTAGCGCTAGTGACTACGCCCTATTACGATATTGATGTTTACTAGTTCGTGACATAAAAAAACTATGCAATAATTGACAAAAAAAATCATAAATAAACGAATACACGTTTCATTATTATCTGCTAAAATCTTAATGCCTAAGTTCGTTAATATGAAAAAAATTATCTGCCTATTTTTAGTATTGTTTACTATACAATGATTTAAAATATACTGGTGATCATAGTATGGTAGAAATTCCACTAAAATGTATTATTATTTTTAAGTTTAAGAACGTTTTTGAGGTTCTTTTGTCGAAAACTGCGACTTTATAATCATTTCATGTATATTTTAAATCTTGCTCTATTACGTTAGCGAGTACAAAATATGTCATTACAGATTACTTTTCGATTTATTGAAATACATTTTATATATAACTTCTTTACTAATAAACTCTACACAGAACGACTCTCTGACCATAGACTGATATATGTTTGATTTTTAAAATGTTACGTAATTTAAGCTATGCTAAATCTCACATTCCTGTGTATGAAATAAAAAAGTCACAATTGTCTAAACTAATATTATAAAGAGGAAAAGTTTGTGAGTTTGGATGTTGATGGTAATTTCTGGTACTACGATCCCATTTTGAAAATTCCTGCACTATTAGAAAGGTATATTATTCCACAGCGCTATATGGTAGACCACTTTTTATTTGGGAACTGGTGATAACTGATTTGGCTCATACGTAGATGCGCGGGTCAGCTAGTATAATGATACCAGCTTCTGCCCGCGACATCGTCCGCGTGGAATAGGTGCTTTGGGTCAATGCTAACTTTAATTCGCGACTTCGTTAACGTAGAAGGTGAAAATATTTTTAAATAATACGTAATTTAACCCCGATTTTGAAACATTCTTCATTGGTGCTCCGCTCCTATTGGTTTTAGCGTGATATATCGATACATGAGCTATCTAACACTGAAATCATTTTTAAAACTACTGGTGTAGTTCCTGAAATGTGCGCGTTTAAGCGAACAAACTCTTCAGCTTTATAATATTAGTATAGATTAGCGGTAAACAGTTGCGTATGAACTAAATCTTAGCGTTAATCCTATCAAAGAATACTGAACTTTATTCGTATACAACTAAGAGTTCGTATTCCATCGGTTATGAAATTGGGCGATGTTTAAATTAATCACCACTTTGAAGGTGATTTATTGGGAATAACACTTCAATACTCGCCGGCTTCGGGTCGGTAACATTTTTCAGACTTCCAAGTAAATGACACAGTACACGGCAAAGTTGCAGATGCGAATGCCCTTTTTAAAATCAGTTCTTAAATTGAAAAGAATAGAGTGTAATGTTCAATGAGATGACATTGGAGATGATAGTATCGTGCTGTTACGTTGGTTTGCGTAATTTCTATTTTATTTGGTAAAACTGAGTTTTGTTTTTAAAATCGACCTTCTTTGTTGATATTTTTATAGAAACTAGCAGCCGTCCGTGACTTTGTCGGCGTATAATTATAAAATCAACACCGTACGTTGTCTTCGTGGAGGTATCAGTTTACATAGTATGCAAAGATACCTTTCAAATGGTAGTATTTTTTTTAGAATTTACTCGTCATTTATCATTATATTCTTTTCAATTTGATTTGATTGAGGTGGCAGTTATAAAAGCATCTACGTGTCTGTCTATATAGACGTCATCTTTAGTAGTCGATACAGTCATCCACCAGTATATAAAACGTACTGTAAGTAACAAAACCTTAAGAAATTAATCTAAAACATTTTAATACTTATGACGCTAATTAGTATGTGGAACCCAAGCGAAGCCAGCACGGCTCGCTAGTAGGCTTAGACAGCGCTATGAATGTATACGGCAGAATAATTATTTCTTGATACTTCATCAGAATACATTGACTTTTTCCTACTTTATGCAAATATAAATGTTTTTTTATAGAAACAAAAAATCAACCGGAAAATACTTTCTAAACGATAGTTATAACCGTATAAAAATTGGTAACGTAGTTTCGATAAACTAAAGCATTGGCCCCCAATCTTTTTGCCTCGTTAAACTTACCTTGTTTTTCGGTTATGTGTAGATATTGACTATATTGCCGATTTCTCAAATTTAAATGTTTTGAAATGGTGATGTAACAATTTGTGTAATCAGATATGTGTACATATTATCAATAATCATTATTAAAGTAGACAATATGTATATATTGTTTCACTCATGGAAAGCTTACATTAAACCCACGGCCTGTTTGAATGAGCTCACTATTGTTGACAATTATTAGCATTTTATGAAACCCCTATTTTTTTCGTTAACATCGACCCCTTTTTGAATTCGTCATAGACAACTTTGACAATTACGGAACTAAAGGAAAAAGGTTGCGAAAATAGATTAGAAAATATAATTTTGTGTATGTCCGCAAAAACTTTGAAAAGCTGGATTTCGTAAAAGACCGGCTTCATCTAAATAGTAGAAACTGTGATAAAAAGTGGTCGTCCTATGTTTCAGGCTCAGTAAAACAAGTAATAGCTTTTTAGTCAATAGTGTTACAACAAACATCTAAAGCATATTACCGATTTGCCGGATTGTGAGGTTATGCGTCACGTCAAGCGGGTTTTGATGTCAAAAGGCTATTATAGAGTGGATCAATATGTGAACGATGTTGATATCTGGAATTGAACTCTCTATTTGGATCCACTAAAAACGATTGTGACTTATAATGTATTCTAAATATATTTTTTTATGTCATAGCAGGCAAACGAACAGGTGGGTCACCTGAGGTTAAGTGATCACCACCGTCCATAGACACTAACAACACCAGGGGAGTCGAAAGTGCGTTGCCAGCCTGTGTTTGGGAGAAAGGGAGGGAGGTGGGCCTCCGGCGCTCTCACTGACCTAACGAAACGCAACAATGCAGGCACTGATACTTCACGTCGGTTTTCTATGAGAAGGTGGTACTACCCCGGGCGAGCTAACCCATTCGTGCTGAAACCAATAATAGCTTCAGCGTGGCTCTACCACCTACAAACATTAACATTATATATGTATATGTTAAAAAGATAAACCAGATCGAGTTTCTAGCCGGTTCTTCTCGATGAGTGAGTTGTTTTCCGAACCGGTGGTAGTTTTGACGTTCATAAGTGCATTCTTAAGGACTAAATTGATTAAAGCATTTTTGATTAGATTAGATTTGTCCGATTTAAAAAATTCTTTCAGTGTTAGATAGCTCATTTACATAGGCTATATATCATCACACTAAGACCAATAGGAGCGGAGCAACAATGAAGAATGTTTTAAAATCGGGTTTTTTTCCTTTTCAGCTTCCGTTGCGTGTTAGCGTTAGCCCAAAGTAACTATTCGTCGCGTTCGTAAAGTCGCGGTCAGAAGCTAGTACATATATAAATATGTTGGACGTGTATCTTTGTTGATGTTAATAGCATGTTGTTATATGAATATCTATAGCCGGAGTGATCAAAGTTCGTACTCTCTAAAGCAATTGTGTCAACCGTCCAACGCTACTTGGTCTTGGGAAAGAATTTCGTTAATTTTTACGTGGAGATATCGAACGTGTACGCGAAGGTCGATGTTGCGTCTCGTCATCTCTCTTTGGGAAGTAATATCATTAAGCTATTTCGTAAATTAAATAATTAGATATTAGTTGTATAATGTGGCTTAATAAACAGTTATAATGGATCGTTTATATAAACGGCATAGAGATTAGGAAGGTTGTAAATGATAGTGGTTCAATGGTGGAGTATGCGGAAGTCGTGTCAATCGATGTAGGTCGAATCCTTGTGTAATATATATAATATATAAGTCGCAGGTCTTGGGGAAGGAAAAGGGAACCGGTTTTTTTTTCAAGCCTATAAATGACGATATAATATATTATTTTTGTCTATATATTCTTGCTAATTTAATGTATGTCCGTAAAAGCTTAGATAAGCTGGATTTAGTAAAATACCAATTTAAATACTAGAAACACCAATAAATTAGTCATTCCATGTTTCAGTCTTATTTAGACCAAAAACAGTTTTTTAGGTAATAGTGTTAGGTTTTATAACAAAGTCCCAAAAGATATTACCGATTTGCCGGCTAGTGAGTTCAAGCACCATATCTCAAGCGGGTTTTAATGTCTATAGGCTATTATTGGATGAATCAATATATGAACGATTGTGACGTATGGAAATGACGTCTCTCTCTGTGCATCCACTAAAAACGAATTTAACTATGTATGTTTTGTAAAGATATATATGATGAAGCGATAAATCAGATCGAGTTTCTTGCCAGTTCTTCTCGATGACTGTCTTGTTTTCCGAACCGGTGGTAGCTTTGACGCTCATAAACGCCTTATTAAGGTCTAAACTGAATCAAGTATTTTTGATTTGAACTGATTCGATTATATTACGTAAACCAGCACCAATATTACAAAATATATAGGCAGATAGCACAAGATTATGAATAAAATATAAAACCCACTACATGACATTTCAAGATCCCACCAAAACCTCCCCGGAACACACCTACAAATGCTTGGCGATAATTTCTCGTTGCTGCTCAGCCCCTATAGAAATTCGTAATGATATGCAGCCTAGATAACATATTATAAAATCTTCTATCCACGTGCAAAAGTATTTACCGGTTTATTGCTTTCTGGGTTTAGATCTGACACCAGTCACCTCAATTCTATTTACACATGTATAGAAGATAGCTTTTAAATTATTTATTTAAAAAAAAATGTCATTTATATTATAAAAAGCCACAAAAACTAGATATGTTATTTTTCATTAATGTCTAATATTTTAGTACAGTTGGCAAACGTTTCTTGAATTAAATTTAATCTTGGTTCTCTGGATTCTAGTTTTTTGTACAAATTTAACCATACCCGAAAATTATACACGTATTTGATTTTAAATGTAACAGCGGGGACACTAATCTTTGCTAATATCAATACATTTTATAAGACAAAGTCCTCCGTCGCGTCTGTCGACTGTCTGTCTGTTCGCGATGAACTCAAAAACGACTGAGCGGATTTTCATGCGGTTTACACCAGTAGATAAAGTGATTCATGAGGAACGTTTAGGTATATAATTTGTCCTGGTTTTGTGTAAACTGTTTGAAATATAATGAATGGGGCGGCTCGCCCGCGGTAGTACCACCCTCTCGCAGAAAACCGACGTGAAGTAACAGTACTTGCATTGCTGCGTTTCGTTCGGTCAGTGAGAGCGCCGGATACCCAACTCCCCTCCACCCTCCCCACTCCTCCTTCTCCCAAACAGTGGCTGGCAACGCACTTGCGACTCTTCTGGTGTTGCAAATGTCTATGGACGGTGGTGATCAGTTAACATCAGGTGACCCACCTGTTCGTTTGCCTCCTATGATATAAAAAAAATAATAATAATATTTTTTCATCAAACGCGAGTGAAGCAGAGGCGTATGCTGAGTTAATGGCACTGTTTAACGCGAGTTTAAAAAATCTTATTGGATCATTATGTTCGCCGTCTAAAATCGCTCTAGTTTCATCTAACGAAATGTTATCGAGTTTAATGTGATCGCATCTTGATATAACGACGTAATATTGAAACCATGAACACATTAATATCTGAATACATCTTCGCTAATTGCGTATCGCAGTGTGCCGTGTGACTCCGCTCCGATATTGTGCTTTCGAGTATTCGGACCACATTAAATTATGACTGTTTTAATTTATATGCTGATTTCGTTCGGTCTGATTCTATGGCGGAAACTGCTTGTTGTTGCAACTCGGGCCTCGTTGTCACGAAACATACGGGTACATACTTCGGACCGTTCTGCTTGTGCAGTCAAACACCTACCACTTCGTAACTCTAATAGTCTTTTGACAATGTTGCTGCTTAAAAATAAAACATTTTTTTTTTAAATCTATATATCACTTTTGTATTAAACATAAATTTCAATTAACTTGGAACAACCCGCGACTTTGTCTTAAATGAAAATAGAATTAATAACAATAGAAACGTCTAGTAACGAGTTATAATCAAATCGATAGTGTAGGTGGTATGCTAACTGTAGAGATACATCTAGTCGGATCACAAGTTCTATCACAACATTATTATTTTTAATTTTTGAATACTCGTCGAATATATTTTGACTAATTTTGAAAATAGAAAGTTCGCGCTTTCCAAAGATAAAGAAGATATTCGTTCTTATACATCTTCAACGATGGAGTGATCACAAAAGGAAGATAGAGATGTCTGTTATCGCGTTACACCTCTGTGGTTAGGCACTAAAAGTGATTATCAATATTTTACAGCATTTGCAAATAACACTAAGGTTTCTTTATTGAACTATCAAACGGTAGACTGAAGATTTAAGTTTCGAATCTCGTTAGTTTTTATTCGAATCCTGGAACTTTCTACACTTTTCTGGAAAATTCTACAAAATTCGACGATGGTTTGCTAGCGACGTTTGATGCCATGATGGTTGATGTACACGTGACGCTAACACGAATCTTAATTCTATATTAGCAGATATTGCCTTTAAATACAAATATGTTTTAAGGACAAAAAAATGCTCTATACTTTATATAAAAATCGCTACGGAATCGTCTGTAATACGTCCCCGTATGTTTTCACAGATCGTGGTTTATTGGCTCTCCGTAATATATTCTGAATTAGTATCAAATGATTTTAATTAAGCAACATCGATAGATTTATATCATTTGTAAGTTTTTTTTTTAATAAACGGCCTCTAACGGTAAGTTTCCCTGTAGTTGGAGCGCATCTTTAGGTCAATGTGTCATGATTGAATAATATATAGCTTAGTTTATTATGTGTTTGCCAACGATGGTTCTTTTAAATTGGAGAAAATCATTTATAACCCGAGGTGCTGTAAAACATTTGTTGTGTAACTGCAGTTTATATTTTGTATATATTTTTATTTAATAACCGTACACAATTTTGAGTGAGTCAAGATGAAATCAATACACATAAAAGGCAACAACTATCTGTTGGTGTGTAAGTGTGGGTATAACTAGAAAACAACTAAGAAGAATTACTTCATTCTATTTTAAGTCATTAGTGTAGTCTCTGGTCACATTTTAGTATATACTCACTCAGTGACATTAAGTAATATGAAGAATATGTTATAGTGTTACAATTAAGTTGACATACACTGCTATATATTATGTAGACTATTAAATATTCATCAGTATAATGCATTAGATAATCGATTAGAATAGAGATTTCTAGAAAAAATTGCCAACACTGTCATAAGACCGATTTTATACGCAAAACATTAATACTAATTAATGGAATTAAGTAACCTAAAATTGATTCTTACAGGCATCCAATTAGATCGCATTGTTTAGGTAATAAATATATAAGTCCTCGCTTTTTATTTTCCTCCAAATTTAATAAGATGCTGGAAATAAAATTTCTCTGTAATCGTAAAATGAGTGTACTAGTGGATAAGTTGTAAAATGAAAATGATTTTTTTAATGAAATAATGAATATTATTAAAATTTATACAATATTATAGAGAAAAAAAAAAAAAAAATAGAAAGGAGTGGTTAAGGTTAATGGGGGAAATGGATTTAGAAAAGAAATTAAAAAATTTTAAAGGGAAGGGAAGAGAGAAAAAAAAAAAAAATAAAAAAAAAAGGGAGGGGGGGGGAGGGGAGGGTAATAAAAAAAGGAAGGGTGGGGGGGGGGGAGGGGGGGAAAGGAAGAAAATAAAAAAAAAAAAAGAGTGGTAAAAAAAAAAAAAAATAAAAAAAAAAAATAAGTTTTTTTAAAAAAAAAAGAGCAACACTGACGCAGAATGACCAGGTTGTGCCTTTCACCTGCGTATCGCCACAGAAGGCGTTGTGATCCATCCACTCTCTTTAATCGTAAAGATTGATTTAGGGCATGTCCTGTATATCGACAATAAGGACCGAGCTTCAGGTCTTGTTTTATGATACGCGACAGAGTCCTAACGGGAAACTTCATTTCTCGCTATAAGATTTTTCGCTTCCTAATGGGGTTTCGATGAATTCTGCCTTTAACAGCATTAACAGCCGTTGTAGTTCCAACAGCACGCGGCCGCCCTAACCTTTTCTGGTCTTCGACAGAGGAAGTGTTGTTGTATCTGTTGATAGTACGATATACGAACATATGGCTAATACCAAGTTTTTGAAGTGTCTGGAATATGACCGACGGCTCCATACCCACTTTGTGCAAGGCGATCAATGCAATCCTATTTTCTTTAACACCCCATTCCATATTGTAATTTGATAGTGAACACGAAAAAATATGTGAATGGCGCAAAATCGAAAGAAGTTTTTAAAAAAATATACATGTTCCAAATTCAAAATAATTAAAAAATTTAAAAAAAGTGTAGTGTTTATGTAATAGTATTTATGGTCACACTAGTAAAATATAATTCATTGCTATTAGCTGATGGGGCCACGCGTTACTGTGGCTCAGTTAGTACATGAACACGTGCATCATAAAATAAACTGGAGTGAAAAAGACATTCAAAATATAAACGAGGCGCCATCTATGAGTTATCTATAACTGTCGTTCCTACAGTTTTATGTCAACAAACTAATTTAAAGCGCCATCTATTGGAGACTGATAAAACTTACAATTCATAATAATAATCAGCATTGACAATAATTTAATTTGTAATTAAAAAATATTGACGCCATTAATCTAAATATAAATTGTTCAATCTCTCAAGTTGGACCAAATTACACATAAATGGCAACGTCTCATGAAGATTGGTTGAGTAATTTCGAAGTTCATCGTGGACAAACACCATGACATTGTATTTTTATATATTTAGATATGTCTACATTAAAAAGTAAACCCGGTACTGATTGTTTTCGATAACTGGATTGCTTGTCCAAACCGGTGGTAGTTTTGACGTTCATGAGAACCTTTCCAATGTCTTAATTGAATAAAGCATTTTTAATTCTGATACTGAATTCCTGATTCTGGGCTGGATTTAAGAGTTAACTGTTCAGTGACAAATTTTAACGTTGAGATTGCAAATGACCTCTCATAAATACTAAAATGTTTCGGTGGATGTGTTACCGTGATAATAATTTTCTTCTCATCCACGTCGCATTTCAATTTATCGTACGGTTGTAAAATATATAAAACTATAAAAAAAACGACAGTTTATAATACTTATTTACAATTTTTATTATCAATAGCTTATAAATAACGCGAGGAGAGGCAAAAGGTCAATAAATATATGTATTCCACTGACACCAATAACTTGAGCACGTTTAAAATAGTCATTTAGCGGGTCGCAACGCTCGGCCCGCTCTTGCGTTGCCCGCATTGGACAAATAAACATATCCTAGAATACTAAGTAATTTTATAAGCGGTCATTCAAGTATTATGTAAGTACATAATATATAATGTAAGGGGGTTCTTGATCTGCTTATTTTTCATGACATATGGGATGGGGAATATAATGCATCAAATATTGAACAATCAGAGTTATCGAGCTGCTAGATACTTGCAGGTCGGCATAACAGCGACGAATGCCGTTGGATTCTGAATCTCTCTATGGTAGCGCCACCTTGTGGTGCTAGAATATAAAAAATACCTTATAAATGTTCTCATGATCTTATCTATACTAATATTATAAAGAGATAAAGCTTGTGAGTTTGTGACGTTGGAGGGGGTAATCTCGGAAACTACTAAACCGATTTTGAAAATTCTTTTACCAATAGAAATGTTATATGTTATATTATATGTTAACCCGAAAAATGAAAAGACTTTTTTGTGGTAGTCGGATTTGCAAAGTAAGTCGGAGAAAAAACGGTCGAACGAAAACGTTTCTTACGAACGCTGCCTTAACGATGAGAGATATATGATTGAGTTCTAGAAAAAAGTTGTAGCTTGATAATGCCTACAAAAAAGTCAGCGACAGCATATGTCTAACTTATATATTTTTTTATAAATGTTTACCGCCCAACGAAGTGGGCACGGGTCAGCTAGTAAAATTATAAAGAACGTAGGAAAGTATAACGGGTATTTGATCCTTAAATATCATAGTTACAAAAACACTTATTATAGAAATACAAAGAAATAGGTCTGAGGTATATATGATTCTTTGTTTAATTAGAATAAACTTTTGTTGCAAAAATAACGAGACATCAGAATGGATATCGGTTACACAGTTTTTTTTTTATATTCAAGTGTAACTCAATCATGTTTCATTATATTTTGTTCAATATACATCATATCAGGTTGTAAGAGAACCACTGCAGTGCCATAGGCCTCTTCCCGAAGGAAGATACAGGCATAATCACCACGTCAGCCTAACACGTATTGGCGATTTCATATACCGAGAAATCCATAGTTCTATATTTTCCCACATACGGTGGTACTACAAGAACATCGGAACATCGGTTCAACTCGGGTTCAGGTTTCCTCACAATGTTTTCCTTCACCGTCAGTCGATAATGTTACCAATTTAAATTAGTAAATGTACGTTACGTGTATTTCGCGAAAGAAAGAGAGATATCTTGTCGCATACTAATGTAAGACATGTATAGCACGTCTAATAAAACACTGAATTCATTGTAAGTACGTACGTAATATTTTTTTTGTGTTTAAGTTGTAACTGACACATGTAGAGAATTGTTCACGCTGAGCCGCGTCGGTCTCATGCGCCAAATGGTGCGCACATGCAGTTTGCAGAGTATGTCGGCAGTTGTTATTAGTTTTGTAATTTTAGGGATCCGTAGCGACTGGAAAAAACTTTAAATATGGTTCATTTATTATATTTTTTTACACGATAAAGTATTTAAGCTGCATTATACCCTTTAAACTTATGCGAGCCCGGCGTGACGTTATTTCCCGCCCTGAGTAATTAAAGTTTGAAAATACTACTATTCCTATAACCTTCAAAAGGCTCATGAACTTTCACTCTATTTTCTGATGAATGAACCGTATGAAAATCCGTTTAGTAGTTTTGAGTTTATCGCAAACAGACAGACAGACAGACGTGGCAGAGGACTTTGTTTTATAATAATACTAGCGGGCCCGGCAGACGTTGTCCCGCCCTGATTATAAAAAAAAATCCTTGACAAATTATATACCAAAACGTTCCTCATGAATCACTTTATCCACTGGTGAAAACCGCTTGAAAATCCGTTCAGTAGTTTTTGAGTTTATCGCGAACAGACAGACAGACAGACAGACGCGGTAGGGGACTTTGTTTTATACTATGTAATGATGTAGTGGCTATGGAAGTTTTTTTTAATACAGTGAAATTACCTTATAGACAATGATGCTACCCAGGCACCAATCACAATGAAAACTAGCGCACCTATATGTTGATATGGGGAAAGTTTTTATACTATCTGATTTAGTATAATCAATTAACAGATGGCGCTGTAACACATTAATTATGTAGCGTTTAACTGATCACTTTCAAAATTAATGCGTGTAGATATTTCAAGTCTGAGGATATTTACACAATATCAAGTTTGCTATGACTTAAAAAAAATTACAAGAAATCAGCTGTGAGAGCCTGATGTTACTCACATTCGCAGGAAGTGTATCTCTCATTCCCCTGCACGTGCTTCCCGGGTGCTGCTAAAGAGTAGCACAAATTGTTCCACATAAATTGAACCTCGCAACGACAAATAGAGTAATCAATCTATCGACGATAATAATGACGACATAATATCAATACCCTATTTACTTATATTTTTAATAAAAATTACAATTGATAGTTACCACAAATAATAATAGAAACAAATAAATCTGTGCCGAGACGTCAGAGTAAATAATATAATATAACTAAAATTTGATACGGAACTCACGGTATTAAACGACGTACGGGTTACATATTGGTGGGCTGACAGTTTTTGCGTTATAGTTTTAAGGACTGTATTTTTTTTGGTATTTTCGGAAGTGCAAGGAGCGTGCCATCTGTTGTATCGTATTACATTCGCCCTAACTTTGACCCGGATTTGTTTACTCTGTTCATTTGGGTTACTCGGAGGAGGTGCCGGAAGGCGAAGTATTGTGCGTGTATTTATCGATTATCTTGTGGTTATTATTAATTATTTTCGTACTAAGAGGTATATTATTAATTATTTGATTATTTAATCTATGAACTAATATTACAAGACTAAAGTTGTGGTTTTTTTAACGCGTTATATATAACTTTATAAAATTATGAATTAGAATTTATATTTATTTATTGAATTACGAATCACCAGTGCGTCACACAGACCACTAACGGCCAAAATCAAAAATACATTATACAATTTAGGCTCGAATAAGGCGCTTATGAACGTCACAACTACCACCGATTCGAAAAACAACCCAGTCATCAAGAAGAACCGGCAAGAAACTCGATCGGGTTTATCTTTTTAACATATTTACAATACATTACACGTTACGATCGTTTTTAATGGCTGCACAGAGAGGAGTCGATTTCAGACATCACCATCGTTCACATATTGATCCACTCTATCTAGTCTTTAGACACCAAACATGGCCTGGTTTCACACGAGTGTTTGTAATGTGGCGTGATAAATGTAAAAAATATTATCAGTTGTAGGAAATATTGTGTTAACATTGAATGCGATCGCAGCGTACATATTGGAAGTAGAGTTTGTGCGAATTATTTTGACATATCGCCCTATGGTAAAGTATAACCAGCGATGTATGCTTACGATTAGCAGTCTCCTTATAATTTATTTACCATTACTCATTCCATGATCTCTAAAGTCCAACAGCCGCCAAAGGTCACGTTTTGCCATATCGAGTGCCGAGATCAGCTTCGCAGGTCGACATGACAGAAGGTCACCGTTGTGATTGTATTGACCCAGTGACGTCACTTTATCCCTACTATAACAAGCTTCTGTTGAATGAAGCTGAGGTCTTTATAATCACGATAGGCAACGTGTGAGAAATTTATAGCTTTTATTTTACGAAAATTCTCTGCCTTAAGACTTTGAATTTGTTTTGATTAAAATTAGGACAAATGTATGTATATGTGGCTCCTTGAATAAGACATTCATTGTATCGTTCATTAATACGGCGAGACAAAACCGATGGATGTTCTCGAAACTTACAATTAATATGTTTACAATATTTGTATTAATGTTACATTCAAAATTCGACTATCTTATATTTTATTTTTAACAAAAAGGTACAGTTACACATGTCAGACTGAAATTTGAATGGATAACGAAACTATTACAATTTATAAATCCGCAATCCAATTATAACTTGTACACAACATTAATAATAACAGTTAGCCAGGTGTGATGACATACAATGCAATACTACCGTACATATTTGTAAGTTAATATCAATGATTCTATAAGATTTGTATCTTAAACGATACGACATAGAGCGATGAATATGAAAAATCTAGAACAAGTATCGACGGCACGTACCTCTATACGAGTAATAAAAATAATCGCCGGCTATTTGCAAAAGATTTTATTAAATTACTAACATTTTTAACGTTGGTGTAATAAGAGATAATCGCCGCAAAAAATTGACGATAGACGCGGCGCGGCGGCGAATCCAAATCACGCGAGCCAGTCGACCGCGACCACGAATACAAGTTACTTGAGATACCTAATATATTTGAAAATACTTTGTCTTAAAACAGAGCACCAACATGATAAATATTAATTGATTTTCGTTATAACTTTTTGAAGCGAAAACTTCTTTAGGCGCGTTGAGTGGTATTTTCTTGGCAGGAGATAAATTTATATTTTCGCGTTATGACATGCTAGTTAGCGCAACCGGCCGTACTGTGCTTGCGCGGCTTGCGTCAGATCAGCGACGTGTAGTATAGCGGCTTGTGTACATCTAAAATTTATATTTTGTTTTGAGATTCTGCAGCCTATTGTACATTTGATTAATTAATGAACTGTATAAAAATGTCTATGATTATTGTCCGGAATAACAATAGATGTGAAAACCAGACTACTGATAATAATTTCAACACACAAATTATGAAGTTTAAATAATTCATACTACAATTAAGTTAAACAAAACGAAAGAGAACACAGTTTAAATTTCATTGTTTTGAGTTTTCACTTCTGTCGGCAGTCTTCGTAGCTGGCTCGACTCTTTTTTAATCTAACCTTGATTGCGATTTATGTCCTATCTAGTCCTAATTGCTAATATTTTACTGCTTTTTAGGGATTTCGGTACTCTTTGTTTTATTGTAGCATGGGAAAATGTTGACATTTTGCCTGTTAGTTAATGGAGTATAATTAAAAAATAAGGGCAATCATCGAGATATCAGCAGTCTTCAACCACTTTTCCCACTCTCTTGCCTGCTGGAGGGTTGAATTAGTTGATGCCGGGACGTAACAAACTAAGGACACTGTAACTTGTTTTAATTTATATATATTTCGTGGTCGCGACTCAGTCAACAATAGAGTGCTACCATGTTGTTAACTAACATTGGGACAAGTTTTAAGCAATCTAATATACTGCAAAAAATCATTTACATCGAAAGACTGTAGAGCGTGTATTTTTATTTGGTGAATTTATATCAATGAATCACAAGACTAATGACATATAATAAGGTTAGATAAAATGTAATATGTTGTTTTTTTTTTCTAATACAAAATAAACCTATAGCAGTTTATACCGTGAATGTTCTGCCTATTTTAAATTAAATCAATTTTATTCCGTTACTCATTAGTTACTACTTGGACTAAAAATTGAATAATTGTATTTAGTCTCACACCCAAGTAAATCCTTCACAAAGTTTGTGGTGACGTCTGACTGTCTGTTATGCCGCCAGCATTTTAAACTTCGTCATATATACTTCCGTATTGTACTTACGATGTGATGTAACTTTTATACAAGGTCTTAATGTATGTACTGCAACTCGTGATATATTCTAGTTTTTGTTACAATTATGCTAACGATTAATTATCAGGAATAGGAAGGGCACAGACAGCTTCATCCATGTTTTATGAATCACGAAGTACATACGTAAGTATAATCATATTGCAATAAAAACTCTATAAACACGAGAGAAGATCTAAAATGTAATTATTTACGGTCTGTAGGTTAAATATAATTGTTATAAACGTATTATATGTTTGATAATGTTTAAAAAGTTGTGTTGTAGTTCACACACAGTAGAAGTGGAAATTAGTATACTGTTTAATTTTTAATACACGTTGTTGTTAATAAAAGTTGTTCGTGGGACGAAAACTATGAAGCTTATGTAACTCTAATCTGCAAATACCAAAGTGTAAGACATGTCTCTAAATCGTTCAAACACTTTATGACTCCTATACGAAGTCGGGACGGGTTGCTAGTGTTTATTAATTTCAATTAATAAACAACTTACAAACTTAAACTTACAACTTACAACTTTTTGAAGCGAAAACTTCTTTAGGCGCGTTGAGTGATATTTTCTTGGCAGGAGATAAATTTATATTTTCGCGTCATGACATGCTAGTTAGTGCAACCGGCCGTCAGATCAGCGACGTGTAGTATAGCGGCTTGTGTACATCTTATATTTATATTTTGTATTGAGATTCTGCAGCCTATCGTACATTTGATTAATTAAGGAACTGTATAAAAATGTCTATGATTATTGTCCGGAATAACAATAGATGTGAAAACCAGACTACTGATAATAATTTCAACACACAAATTATGAAGATTAAATAATTCATACTACAATTAATTTAAACAAAACCAAAAAAGAACACAGCTTAAATTTCATTGTTTTGAGTTTTCACTTCTATCGGCAGTCTTCGTAACTGGTTCGACTCTTTTTTAGTCTAAACTTGATTGCGATTTATGTCCTATCTAGTCCTAATTGCTAATATTTCACTGCTTTTTAGAGATGTCAGTACTCTTTGTTTTATAGTAGCAAGGGAAAATGTTGACATTTTGCCTGGTAGTTAATGGAGTATAATTAAAAAATAAGGGCAATCATCGAGATATCAGCAGTCTTCAACCACTTTTTCCACTCTCTTGCCTGCTGGAGGGTTGAATTAGTTGATGCCGGGACGTAACAAACTAAGGACACTGTAACTTGTTTTAATTTATATATATTTCGTGGTCGCGACTCAGTCAACAATAGAGTGCTACCATGTTGTTAACTAACATTGGGACAAGTTTTAAGCAATCTAATATACTGCAAAAAATCATTAAATCGAAAGACTGTAGAGCGTGTATTTTTTTTGGTGAATTTATGTCAATGAATCACAAGACTAATGACATATAATAAGGTTAGATAAAATGTAATATGTTGTTTTTTTTTCTAATACAAAATAAACCTATAGCAGTTTATACCGTGAATGTTCTGCCTATTTTAAATTAAATCAATTTTATTCCGTTACTCATTAGTTACTACTTGGACTAAAAATTGAATAATTGTATTTAGTCTCACACCCAAGTAAATCCTTCACAAAGTTTGTGGTGACGTCTGACTGTCTGTTATGCCGCCAGCATTTTAAACTTCGTCATATATACTTCCGTATTGTACTTACGATGTGATGTAACTTTTATACAAGGTCTTAATGTATGTACTGCAACTCGTGATATATTCTAGTTTTTGTTACAATTATGCTAACGATTAATTATCAGGAATAGGAAGGGCACAGACAGCTTCATCCATGTTTTATGAATCACGAAGTACATACGTAAGTATAATCATATTGCAATAAAAACTCTATAAACACGAGAGAAGATCTAAAATGTAATTATTTACGGTCTGTAGGTTAAATATAATTGTTATAAACGTATTATATGTTTGATAATGTTTAAAAAGTTGTGTTGTAGTTCACACACAGTAGAAGTGGAAATTAGTATACTGTTTAATTTTTAATACACGTTGTTGTTAATAAAAGTTGTTCGTGGGACGAAAACTATGAAGCTTATGTAACTCTAATCTGCAAATACCAAAGTGTAAGACATGTCTCTAAATCGTTCAAACACTTTATGACTCCTATACGAAGTCGGGACGGGTTGCTAGTGTTTATTAATTTCAATTAATTGTCAGTAGACTTGAAACTTTCTGAAATGTAAATCACAATATAGAGAGAAAATACCTAACTTTATATTTGTCGGTCAAAGTGGTATTTTGCTAAACTTTTGTATAAAAAAAATTGATTCAAAAATAAGCAAAACAATGGAAAGCCTTGAATATGAATTATAGCCGCGATCTCTCAACGCTGTTCGAGGTCAAGTTCAACAAATAATTACAACCTTACCATACACATCAAGGTGAATGCAGATAGACAGGTAGACAGACAGACAAATATGAATACCATCATTACTCCGAAGTATGACATTTCCTGTACAATAGATATTAGATGTACAGGCAAAGGAAAAATATCTGACACCGGATTTGCATGAAACTAAGTGGGCGTAGGGCCTTGCATTACCAACTCTTATCTTTTTGTACACTGTAAAATATATAGAAAAATGTTTTTTTTTTATGTCATAGTAGGCAAACGAACATGTGGGTCATCTGATGTTAAGTGATCACCACCGTCCATAGAGACTAACAACACCAGGGGAGTCGAAAGTGCGTTGCCAGCCTGTGTTTGGGGGAAAGGGAGGGAGGGGAGAGGAGAGGGGACTTATTAGGATTCTGTTATTCACAAAATTAGCTTTTTGAAGTGAAAACATCTTTAGGTTCGTTGAGCAGTGTTTTTGGCGGGAGATAAACTTCGATCAACAATAACTTGATCGAAGGAGATAAATTTATAATTTCGCGTCATGACATGCTAGTAAGCATGACCGACCGTTTTTTTCTTGCACGGCTTGCGTCAGACTGACGACGCGTAGTATAAGAGCCTGTGTACATATAATATTATTATTTTGTATTGAGATTGTGCAGCCTGTCATGTGTTTTATGAATTAATAAGTTGTATAAAAAAGTATATACTTAATTATTATTCCGAGTGCCGATAGATGTGAAAGAGAGACTAATGTTAATAATTTCAATATGCAAATTTTGAAACTCTATAATTAATTTAAAAATTAAAAAGAGAACACATTTTTAATTCCATTGTTTTGGGTATGGTTCAAATCTTTACTTTGTAACCTAAAAACATTTAAGAAAAAAAATCTGATGTTTGCCTGAAAAATCTGTTGACTTACCAAATATTATTAATTCCCTGTCTACTATAAGTACCACACATTTACTTCGCATATTTCATTAATAATATTAGCAAACTAGCTGTGCCGGCGACTTCGTTCGCGTGGAACCTACTGTAAAAAAACAGTAACTAATAGAATCATCTGAATATACTAAGTCCATTTATTTATCTACTTTTCTCTTGTACTTAAGTCGCGTCGTCATTAAAATTACAATTACTTTTGATAGAGTGAACCGATTTTAATGAAACCAAGACTAAATCTTACTCGAAGATATGCTTTATGATTTTCTTGGTCAGATTTTATTGTGAAGGTAGTAGCAATGATGCGTATTCATACAAACAGGCAGATTGATAGACAGGCACGACGTTTCTAAAAATGATTGAAATGTGTTTTATTACTTATTCCAAGACACCTGCAACAATTTTCTTCACAAAAATATAAAAAGCAGAGACACGTAAGATTTGCATTCTTATTATATGTATAGATTAAATGATTTATGTAGAAAAAAAATCGCATGATTGAAGTTTGCAAGTCGGTTAATTGGGCCCCAAAATTAAACACAATTAAATTAGGTTAGTACTTGTTATGTGCGCATTTTTACAATCTTTCCCGTCACTGCCAAACCGTAATAAGGGAAAATAAAAACGAACGCGGACATTATAAAACTTTAAAGCATACATATAGGGTTTAACTTGGTTAATTATACGTATACCTGCATTAGACGGTTAATTCTCCCTTTAGATTTGGTATATTATAACTTTTCGTCGCATCGCAACTTAAATCAAGTTAGAATTTTGTCTATTATAATTGAATAGTTCTAAATTATTTTACTCAGATACAGGACGTTCGGTTGTAAATACAAACTCTTTCTATAGCACAAAAGTTAGCGTATTTAATGATATATCGTCATCACAATTGATTAAACTCGTTATAAAGGTTAGTCGGGATAAGAAAAACAGACAATTCAATTATATTTATGCACAGATTAGAAGCAAATATTATTTATATCGTTTTATAGAAACAACCATTGCTGCATTACGTTATAGCCAATTAGGAATAATTAAAATAATTGTTATTCCAATAAGGCAACGCGCGTATTTAAATATTATGTTCGCGATACCTAAAAAATATAAGAGTTCACTAGAGACGCGCACGGTACTCGGCTATTAATCGGTACCCGGCGTATTCAGCCCCTTGTTACACTTATCGTAAGAGTAGAATTATCGTAAAAATGGCTAAATATTAGGTTAAAATTACTAATTAACATTATGTAGTAGTCATAATATAAGTTATAATGTATACTTGTCTCTCTATATTTATTAGAAGGAGGATTTTGACAACACGATAGGTGATATGTATATTCGTTACTTTGTTTTTGTTAGGTTATGGCTGATACATAAACTGCATCTATAAATTTGAGGTAAGTATTTTACTCTAAATACCTGACAAGGTAGGGTAACTACGAAACTCATTTGGTGGTGCCGCGCGATGGTCGACGTCACCGAAGGGGTGCGATGCGGGGATTTCTATGCTAAATTTAAGTGGACTGTATTTGCGGGGTTGCTATATTTGATTTTTCAACTATTGCGATCAGCTACGAAAAGGGAGACAAGGATAGGAAGGAAACTTGGCACATACCTCGCGGCGCTGCAATCTCCACGTGGCTAGCCGGCTAGGTGATTCTCGTTTCTCTCCACCGAGTTTCCTCCCACACAACACTTATTGTTTATAATGTCTGTCGGCACGTATGTAGCGATGCGTTTATTTCTCACTCGACCATGCGAAAACTCAAAATGTTAGCATGCGGCGCGGCTCGGCGCGAACACAACAAAACTGACGATAGCAAACGAAACACAATGGTCGCCCATTGCCCGCGGCCCACAACAATGACGGCCGCAATCGAACTAACGGCGCGGGCGTCGCGCTACCGAATCAGCATGTGCCAGGAAAGGATGATTGGGCTAGAAAGGTGGCGTGACCTGATCGCAATTAATTGGTCGGGCTTCAAAGTGGCGCGATTTAATCCATAATGCGGGAATTTTCAAATATACATAAAGCGGCGCAACCACATTTGATATTAAATACGCAGTAGAAAATGCTAACCCTCAAAAAATAATTGGCTCTTAAGTTTGTCTGTCAAAGTAAATTAACAAAAGCTTGACAAAAATATCTGCATAACATCATACCACAAGTTTACGTGAAAATATACGACCATTCTTAATAATGCGAATAATACACGCCACAACATTTTTTGAAAACACGTGATAGTCACTACGGCTTAACAGTAATTAATGTGCTGTAGATAGACAGTTCTATATACTTCGAGTACATTAAGAATATAATATCTCATTCTCTCGCAATGTAAAACGTATATTACATCTGTAGCTATCTCTTTTTCGTTTCCTGAAATCCAATTCACATCGTCCGAAAAGAAATACTTCAAAACTGGCTAATCGGTTATTCGGTACGGCATGCAATAGGCCATCTCTAAAGATTACCATTCTAATGGCACGACAATAAACAAAAAATCCAATAAAATCGACCCAAGTACGTTTTATAACGTATGGATGTTAATAACATATACGCTGTTGAACGTTTCGTTATAAAAATTAACAATCACACTCCGTGGTTCATTCCCCCCTCGCGCCCCCCACTGCATTCCTCCCTGCCCTCTGTCCGTCCCGCTCTGAAGAGATTGAAAAAATTTACAATCAACTGTGGAATGTACAACGATTGTGGATTGTTACGGTCGATGTATGTACGCGTTTAGCTTGTACTCGATCATAAAGGTAACCAGTTTGGATAATACAATAATTATATATATCGTGCTGACTGCTGCGGGCTGGTTCGTCCGTCTAAACGATACAAAGTAACTCGTAGATTTAACTTGTAACATCTATTTAAGTAATCAAATGTTGTTAAAGTGGCTACACGTTAAGCCTAGAATTGGTACTTAAAGCAAATCAAAAGTACTTTTTTATAATGACGCCCCTCTCTGTGCTGGACGCATAAATCTTGCCGGATAGTAAGTTCAAGCGGGTCTTAATGTCTAAAGACTATTATAGTGTGAATCAATATGTGAACGATGGTGACGTCTAGAAATGACGTTCCTCTCTGTCTATCCACCAAAAACGAATGTATGTTTCTAAAAATATGTATCATGAAAAGATAAACCAGATGAAATTTCTTGCCGGCTCATCTCGATGACTGGATTGTTTGTCCGAACCGGTGGTAATGTTGACGTTCATAAGCGCCTTCTCAGTAATGCACGTATAAAACCACTAACACAGGTTCGGGGCTAAAACCCTAGTCGTCGAGAAGAGACGGCAAAATACTCGATGGCGTTTATCTTTTTTCTTGTATATAAAATATATAACATATAGTTATTTTAATGGTTGTTTGCTTAACAGAGGGTAATTTCCAAACATTAGTATGGTTCATGATTCACCCTATAAAAACTTTTTCACAGCAAAACCTGTTTGACATGGTACTTAAACTCATTGTCTGAGAAGTCGGTAAATATTCTTTGGGAATTTGTTGTAGAACCTAACATTTAATCGCCGAGTCACAATACAACTACTATAAAGATATAAATTTGTAGCTAGTAAGTGACAGAAATTGCTTCGCACTAGGATAGGCACCACAGCTGAACGTTTTTCTTCTGACAAACTTAAAGTACAAGACACTCTTAAATACTCTAAATTATTGTACGAGCGTTGCGTTACCTGTAAAAATCCTTGCATGTTTTGCAATTGTACGATGCTTTGCGGTAATTCGAGCAATAGTTGTTTAACAATAGTACGCTTGGACACCGAGTCGATGGATTTAAGTTGGGATCTTAAAGTATGGTTGAAATTTCACTGAAGGAGCATTCCTGCAACTTCAAGTAATATTGTGATCAAACGCCTATACATTTATATTGATGAAAAATGTCATATGATTACATCATCTTCATCAAGTTTTCTCAAGCCGCTGCATCACATGAACCACTTTCCTTTTCCGTCGTTCAAGTTTTATACTAGTCTTGTGCACGTTTTTCCGAAAAGATTGTGATGCTGTCTGACCATTACTTTTCCAACGCTTCACCTGCTCTCTTTTGGCCTCCATTGGTCAGGAACTTACTTCACCTGTCGTGCACATCTGACTAACGACACTTGAGTTATATAAACACCGATGTCTTGTAGTTTAAAGAAGATCCAATCCTCTGGAATGGTTCAATCCTCTGGAATATACTTCGCTCTCCACAGATACGATAGATTCTGTAGGGTCTGTAAGGGTACTTGTTTTTTTGGGCCGATGGCTTTAGTTTATATTGTCAGATACGCATGTATTCCGTAATGTATGTATATATACATATACTAGCGGACCGGGCGGACGTTGTCCTGCCTTGAAAACAAAAAAAATCCTAAAAGTTGATCGCAGCGCCACCTGCCGGGTCCAATTGTGAATCTAAACCATTCTCGAATCTCCACGAACACACACAAAAAATTTCATCAAAATCGGTCCAGTCGTTTAGGAGGAGTCCAGTCACATACACACGCACACAAGAAATATATATATTAAGATGTATGTATAGTTAACTCGCTTGGATAGGCAGTTAGATTCAGTTAGCGGAATTTTCAAACAAAACCACGGGCCAAATCGAGGGCACTGTAACACCTTTGCGTTAGTTGCTATTTCGGCTGTCTTCCGCGCTTTTCCTAAAGCACGGTGAACTTTTGAAAGCTTTTCTAGCCAAATACGTGAGTTGATTGGGAAAAAGCACTTCAGTGTTTGTTTTTTTAAACACTTTTAGCATCAATAGTATGTAACTATATCGAAGCCATATGTCAGAATACAGTATAAAGTTCATTGCAAATATTTGATACTTTATTTCATCAGTCAATTATTACTGGAGAAGTGGAGATCACACTGCGTTTTGATCTCTCTAACCGTATATTATTCGAGTATAAAGGAGAAATAAAAAAACAATAAATAGTTACTTTCAAAAGTCAAAGTGATAACGTCAACTATCTGAAATTGTTCAATAGTGCACAATGGATTCAGGTAAAATCGTAGAATCGCCAATTCGCCTCCGACCCGAGTACCTGCGACGACATTTAATTTCCACTCTCATTAATCATATTTTTTTGTGCACAAACTCCAGGTACGGAACATAGAGTAGTGATGTCAGATGGTTCACTTCTCGAACGACATGTATCATCTAGTATAGAATATAAGAAGGCGGGGATTCTAAATGACACCGGCTTCCTTTCGTACATTTTCTTTTATTCTACGTATATGATGAAAATTGTTCAGTACATCCGTCTTCCATTAGGAGCGCTATTAGCAAGGACATAGAAGTAGTAGAGACATTATAAAAACCAATAATCTGGTAACGATTACTCTCAAAATACATAATGTTTTTAATTAACAGAGAACAAGAAAATCAAATACTTCTATTTTGTTATACTATATCATATATGATATACTAGCGGGCCTGGCGGACGTTGTCCTGCCCTGATAATAAAAACAATCTTGATAAATTATATACCTAAACCTTCCTCATGAATCACTTTATCTACTGGTGTAAACCGCACGAAAATCCGTTCAGTAGTTTTTGAGTTTGTCGCGAACAGGCCAACAACAGATAGACGTGGCAGAGGACTTTGTTTTATAATATGTAGTGATTTGGTGTGATATAAACAATCTGTACTGATTATGCTATGCTGTATCATATCGGACACTGCTTTCAAATGTTTTTTAACTGTACGTTTCTTTATCTATGGGGGTTAATGCTTACTTTTATATGTTAGATCTTTTTTTTTCGAGCCTTGGTAAATTAATTTAACTTCTCATAAAGTTAAGGTAACTCAGTCAGGAAACACGACGATTCCTAGTTCAATATGACGGGTATGCACAACTATTGCTATCTTTTCGTGCTATAAAATAGAAACAGAGATGGAATTCACTTGATGTTAAGCTGTCATTGCTGTGTGTAGATAAGCAATCCTAACTAATATTGTAAATGTGAATGTGAGATTTTTTGTTTGTTCCATTCTGACGCCTTAACTATTTGACCGATCATCATCAGGTATTTTGTATACATACATTTTATATACAGTACCGGAGTGATAGATTAAATATACATTAAGGCTAACACATATATTATTATCGCAGATCTAGATGAGACCAGTCAATAATAATGTAATGCATAACCAAGGAAATGACCTACTAATGCTCAGGTTTGAGTATTTCAGATTTTTTGTAATAACCAACTAAATTTTTCAATCTCTTTCTAGTTTTCATTTATGGTACATTACGCTATTATGGATCTATTATGACATGTGGCATGTGGCAGACATGAGAATGTTACAATGGATGTGTGGTGTGGCTAGAATGGATAAGATTAAGAATGAGTACACCAGAGTAACAAAGCACCAGTGGCAGAGAAGTTGAGGAGTAATAGGTTAGTATGGTATGAACATGTCATTTGGAGAGATGAAAGTCATGTAACTAGAAAAGTTTGAAGTATAAAGATGCCTGGATATAGGAGTAGAGGAAGACCGAAAAAGGTATGGATAGATTGTGTGAACAATGATATATATATTAAAAGACGTGAATCCAGAAATGTCATCTGATAGGGGAAAGTGGAAGAGGAAAACATCTTGTGCCGACCATACTTAGGTGGGATAAGGGTAAGAAAATGATGGTACATTACGCCACTAATTTTTATCACATTCGCGGTATGGAATGGTAGCTGACGCAATTCTCTCCGTCATAAAAATCGGCCCGTACTTTTATTTGTCAAATATATCTGTTTCAACCGCGAAGTAAACTTGTAAAATGTCTCCATTTTTTACCTCGGTCCGCGTGCACAATATCGGGTTGCGGACGTGTGCGCCAGAAAGTCGTGACGTAGTGTAAGAGTAACATAGTGATATACAATATTTTTAAAAGATTGGGTTAGCCTTATTGTAATAAATAATAAAGGAGATGCTTCAGTACCTTTTCATGTATGTGTTAATTCCGTATATTAGTTCTATAGCTCTTAGTCCTGAACTATTCAGTGACGACGAGGTGTTATTGAAGGAAACAGAAATTCATATATATCCGTTTATTGTTGCGAGCGACCGATACAAGCCGCTGCCCGAACGTCACTGGTTGACAAATTATATAATGCCTTAACTCATGTTACATGATACCCCATAATATTCCTCCCTTTATTTAAAAAATAAACAAATACAAAGAATAATAGAAAATAAAATATAAGAAATACAGTACATACAATACAAAAATAATGCATGAAGACATACGTAAGATATTATTGCTCTTTACCGCATTTCAAATTGAGAGCATTGTTAATTCGTTACACTATGTACATGCTGAGTATCTCGTTTCTATTCGAATTTACTTCTTACGTTCTTATAAATATACTAAATTTTATCACACGTTGCATAGACCTTATGGAAAGCACATTGCTTTGTGGTCGGAAAAATTGTGTTCTTTCTGAAATCGACTTTGTATTTGTCTTAATAAGAGTGTAAATACTGTGTTATATTTCAATCGAAGTATTATTCGTAAACTTGTCTCCGTGTACAGGTAGTTTTTTTTTTAATTTACGGATATGACACGGGTTCGTTATGGCGTCTATTATTTTACTGTAAAACATTATCGTGGGTGTGCAGGTAGATTAATTTTTTTTTATACAAGTACAAAGGGGTACCTGTCCTGTGCGCTGACGCCAGGGGTTGTAACAAATATCATCACTCCAGCACATGTTGTTGTATATAGTCAGATGTTAGGGGGTGTACATTAATTACGTGAGACGTTTTTGACCCCTTGTCTCTGGTGAGATTTCATGAGATTTGTGTCGATGTGTATTTTTGAGTATCAATTCTATGAATTTATTAAAAAAATGCTTTAGTATTTATGTGTTTAATTTTGTACTATTATTAGATTCAATTAAAGTTATTATTACATTAAATTACTTTTATTTATTTTATTGTAAAGTAAAAGGTGATCTTCCAGTTAATAAATGTACAAATATAGAGGAAGTAACATCAATGAGGCCATTTAAAAGTGCACACAGACGTAAACTACATACTATAACGACATACCAATACTAAATAACTTTACATCTATTCATGGATTTTAATATATAGAAGAATTATGTCAGATTTCGCATATTGCAGTGATATTTGCCGAATCCCTCTCTTTCTCCCATGTGAGATTTAGTGAAATACGGCTTGGTCCCCTTCTCCTGATCACGTAATTTATGAGTGCACCTATGCGATAATTACTATTATCTTGTAGACTAACTTGTACCGAAGTTTTCTTCTAAAGTTATTATTTCTTAACACTTGAGCGACTTAATAAAATACATAATGCTTAATCTATGCAGTCTTTTATTCTTAGCTAAACGGTTTCTTGGACTCTGTTCGCGAGGAAATAGTTTCTTTATTTCATGACAACGAAGTGTTACAATTACCTTTTAACTAACCTTGTCAATTTCAAGTTATCTCTATTAAATGTTATCATAATTGCTTAGCTCCATTAACAAGGTTATTATTCTATGAAAAGTTTTCTTTACTACCTCTGAAATTGTCATGAAAATCTGATTAAACGAGCCTAAACAACAGACACTTCAACTATATTTATATATATAGATCCGTATAATTAAATTAGAAATGGAAAATTGTGTTGCGCTAAAAGTTCCCTATATGGCCACCCAATTAACTAAACTATAACATGATTGGATCAAATTGAGTATGTTTACACAATGCTTTAAGGTATTCAACGAAATTATAAAGATAGGGAATTTAATTGGGATTATTTTTTATTGTAGCATAGTGAAGTCTAAGAATGAGGACCATCGAGAGATCAATAATACATCGGTGGTCGTCGCTGTCATGCCAAACTGCAAAATCTCTAGACGGCTGGATGTACTAGATCTTTTTCTATGCCAAAAAGTAACAAACATGCATACAGCCCATCTGATGGTAAATGTTTACCGTCGTGTATGGACAACTGCAATACCAGGGGTATAACTGTTGCGTTGCCGGCCTTGAAGAGCGTGTTTCAATCCTAAACTCGAAGGTCGACGATGCAAAAAAGAGTCACTGTGACGGGTTTTTAGGATATAATGGTTGCAATCCAGTCAGACACATTCTTTCTTTGGACTTTGTTACTGGATATTCGTTATTTTTTTTTAATGTTAATGGTGACGCCGTGATTATCGACGTCACCGTAGGCGTCGTGCGAGTGCGGGGGGTTTGTAATTTAGTGGCTGTTATGAGGGTTGCTATTTTGATTTACTATTGCGATAGCTACGACTAGGGAGACAAGGGTAGGAAGGAAACTTGGCACATACCTGGGCGCTGCAGTCTCCACGTGGCTAGCCGACTAGGTGATTCTCGTCTCTTTCAGTTTTTCCCACACACACTTTTGTTTATAATATGTGTCGGCACGTATGTGCGATGCGTTTTTTTCACTCGACCATGCGAAAATTAAATATGAGATGCGGCGCGGTACAACATTCGATGCGGTGCGAAACAACAATGACGATAGCAAACGAACAACTACTGGCGGCGCGGGCGTCGCGCTACCTTATATAGATGTGCATAGTTAAAGGGAAGGGGGCGGGTGACGTAATCTGATCGCAATTAATTGGTCGGGCTTCAAAGTGGCGTGACCTAATCCATAATGCGGGAATTTTCAAATATACATAAAGCGGCGCAACCAGTTAATATCACTAAGGTTTTTTTGCCAAATATTCTAGATAATTAAGCGTAACGATTTTGGAGTATAGCGAATAGAGACTTATAAAAAAGGCTTTCGGCTCGTCGGTGTAGCAAGAAATAAAGGGATTGAAACACACTCTTCAAGGCCGGCAACGCAACAGCGATACCCCTGGTAGCAGGTGTCCATAGACGACGGTAACCATTTACCATCAGATGGGCTGTCTGTCTATTTGCTGCCCTTTAGCATAAAAAAATAACTTTTCCAATTATATTGATAACACTAAAAAGCTCATCAATAGTTACAAAACAAATATAGTATAAAAAAATCGACTGATAAACAGATGAGATATTCTTAACTGTATTCCGTCTGCTTATTTATAGATTATATCAATACATCTTCTATTACATAATAAGAATGTAAATCAAATGTGTCTGTACTTTTTACGTATTTCTAAAAAAAAGTTGCAAGTGTCTACGACTAATTACATAGTATAAAACAAAGTCCTCTACCACGTCTGTCTGTCTGTCTGTTCGCGATAAACTCAAAAACTATTGAACAGATTTTCATTCGGTTTTCACCAGTAGATAAAGTGATTCATGAGGAAGTTTTAGATATATCATTTGTCAAGGTTTTTTTTTTATTATCAAGGTGGGACACCGTCCCTACCGGGCCGGCTAGTACGTAAAATACATTTCAATCATTTTTAAAAGTGTCTGTCTGTCTGATTGTTTGAGCATTTACATAACATGTATTTAATATTAATTTAATTCAAACCGGTTCGGCTTAGTTATTGTAATTTTAATGACGACCCGACCTAAGTACAAGAGAAAAGTAGATAGTAATTAGACTTCATACATTCAGATGACTTTATTAGTCATTGTTTTAAACTTCAAGTTCCACGCGGACGAAGTTACGGGCTCAGCTAGTATTTATATAAGTACTTACAATTGCAGAAATACAATAATATGAAATATTTGGAAATTATAACTAAATTGGAATTTAAATGTGATAAATAATTGTATTTAACTTTGACTAAAGCATATTGCGATTTGTTGGCAGTCGGGACATCGAACCCGCTATCGTAGACGGTCGACGCCCTACCCACAGAGCCAGGGAGATGAAAACAAACGGGTGACTTGATTTATTAGGATTTTATTCACAAACAACAATCCAATTCGAACCCATTCTTGTGCTATATCATTCCGTAGTACCTTCATACAAACATACTTATCGCCGATGTATTTTCAACCTAATATATTTAAGTTTTAAAGTTCAATATTTATACAATTATTTAAACCGACAAGTCAGCGACATCGCAATTACGATTATTGTTGGGTATGTTGTGTGTGTGTTTTTTTTCTTTTTTCTCCCTTTTTTGTGTTACTCGAAAAACGCGGTTGAACGCGGGGTAAGATTCTGGTGTTCTCGTTAAGGTGGACGTATTCGATTAATATTTTATTTCACCTTGTTCTAAATTCCGGTCCGCACAGCTACACATATCTGATCAATTATTTTATTGTTACTTGTGTAATTGTGAAGATAAGTTTCGTATGAAAGCAAAAGTTGATATAAAAATCGGTGCATAAAAAAGTTTGTAAGTGAGTGTGACAAGACAGTACAAAAATCTTCAAGTGAAACAAGACAGTACATAAATTTTCAAAAATATTAACCGACTAACATTAAGTTTTCATTTTATTTCATTACTAGCTGTACCCGCAGCTCCGCACGCGTTTTTTTAAATTTGTATTAAAGAAATGTAAAATTGTTAGACCATCTAAAATTATAGAAATGCTCTTTAAAAACAATTGTAAGTACGACGCGCACATCCCTTACAGTAAAATGTAACGTATACATTAGATATATAAATACTAACAGTGTGGCAAATGAGGTTTGTCATCAGCAACATATTTGGAACCTTAACCCACCATATCCCCTCAGTGCTCACTTACACTGTATAAGGAACTAATGATACAATGACTTAAAGCTTAATAATGATATAATAGGCCCATATTATCAATAAGTAGATAATATGTTTATGGTCTAATATCCTATTAGAAAGACCTCTTCTATATTTAAAATTACTATTAATAATTATAATGTTGAATTGTAAACAATGTACTCGTACATGAGCTGACGTCTTGAAATCTTGAATAAATATAAATCAAGATATAAAATTATATCTATCTAAGCAGTTTTTAATATTTAACAAATTAAATAAAATAAAATGGCCGCCAAAATGACAAAAAACAATATAATTCAGAATACATACATACATACAGATATATGAATTTCAATTATATTTATTCTTGAAGCCCAGTACAACGAACGTCTTACACACATTTTTCCAGTGAACAACATATTTTTGCTAAATTTCATGCGAACGAAGTCGCGGATAACAGCTAATTTAAAATAGAATAACCTAAATTACTTTTTATACGGTCTGCTATCTGCCAGCGAAAGTCTCGTGAAAATAGGTCCAATCGTTTTGGAGGTAGCCTTGCGAGCAAAGCCACGGTTAACAGCTAGTCTAAATTAAAATAGACTAAATTACTTTCTATAATGTCTACTATCTGCCGGTGAAAATCCCGTAAAAATAAGTCAAACCGGTTTGGAGATAGTACTGGGGGCAGAGCCACGGTTAACAGCTAGTCTAAATCAAAATATACTAAATTACTTTTTATAATGTCCGCTATATGCCGTCGAAAATCCTGTAAACATCGGTCGAACCGTTTTTGAAATAGCACGGCGGGCGAAGCCACGGTTAACATTTAGTCTAAATTAAAATAAACTAAATTATTTGTTATGATGTCTTCTATCTGCCGGTGAAAATTTCGTGAAAATTTGTCCAACCGTTTTGGAGTTAGCATTGCAGACAAAGCCGCGGTTAAAAGCTAGTCTAATTTAAAGTAGCCTAAGTAACCCGCTGTAATTTTAGCTGTCTACTAGTGAAATTTCTGTCAAAATCGGTTCAGCCGTTTCGGAGATTACCCGGAACAAACAAACAGACAGACAGACAGACCGACAAAAATTTTAAAAATTGCATTTTTATTATCTGTTACGTGTATACTTTTACACCCAATCAATAAAAAAATGTTATTTTGATATTACATACAGACACTTCATTTTTATTATATGTATAGAAGATAGATATAGATATTTATGCACTGTAGACCTTTGGTATCATTTTCTTTGTCCGTACCCACCAGTTTGAAGTCGGAACGAGAAGCTATGTTTACAAATAAACTCTAAATGAAATATTTCCATCCCTGTCTGATGAATATTATTGGAAGAGGACAAACTTAAACGTTATATATATTGTTTTATACAGTATTTATTGATAAGGGCTTGACAAAACTATTACTGGCTAATCCAAGTCGAATACAATGCATACGCTATATATAATACGACATGTATTAACCATAAATGCTGAAATATATAAATCCGTATTTAATTCTTTGCTCATATTAATTTTTTTTTTCAAAAGAATTTAGGCAAGGCATTTCAGCAAGTTGTTTTAATATATGGGGTTTTTTTAATAGTTCTCTACTTACTCAGTATTTTATCATATTCTCTAAGTATTTATTTTTTATATTTTCAAGTAAATATATTGTTTAATTTTTCCGTAAACTCTTTCAGTGGATAACGTATTCGGTGTCTAAAGCGAAATCCGTAACGAACTGTCATGTTGCATCGAGCGGGGGTGTCAATTCGCCCCGGTCGAGTCACAGAACCAAGCGATAAATCACGTTTCGCCATCGTTTTTGTCCGAAATCGACTTAAAACGTGAGAATACGTCGAATTCTGCGATCGCATGATCTACACGTGTGTACTATTCGAGCGGACATTGCGACTTTTTTCCTCGACCTTTATATGTAGGTTAAAAGTCATAGAAAAAAGTTTGAGGATCACCTGATTTAAAAAAAGAAACATTATTAAGTAATGTTTCTTTTGTGTCAAATAGACGTAAATCCTCTTTTCTTTATTTTATTTTTGGCAACCAGTCTTCTAGTAGATTATTACTACCATTGTCGAGTAGTAGTATAACAAGTTTCTTGTAATCATTTCAATGAACGAACAAGATAGTGGCCGTCTCATTAGAGCTTTTGTAGGTGGTAGAGCCACGCTGAAGCTATTACTGGTTTCAGCATGAATGGGTCGGCTCGCCCGGGGTAGTACCACCTTCTCACAGAAAACCGACGTGAAGTAACAGTGCTCGCATTGTTGCGTTTCGTTCGGTCATTGAGAGCACCGGATACCCAACTCCCCTCCCTCTCTTCTCTTCCCCACTCCCCTGTCCCCCAAACACAGGCTGGCAACGCACTTACGACTCCTCTGGTGTTGCAAGTGTCTATGGACGGTGGTGATAACTTAACTTCAGGTGACCCACCTGTTCGTTTGCCTCCTATGATATAAAAAAAAACTTTCCAGGGAGTTTTTGTAGCAAGACAGAATCCACGCTCCGCGGTAATATTTCCCATCTACTGCACTTATGCACAATAAGACGTATATATTACGTAAGACGCCACCAATATTACAAAATATAGTACCAAATAAGATAAGATTATGAATAAAATATAAAATCCACTATATGGCATTCCAAGATCCCGCCAAAAACTGCACCATTCCTCTTTACCGAATATGATCATCACTGCCGTTATAAAGTAATAGTGGTTAATATAATATAGGTAGCAATTATTATAACATGCATTTCTGAAATAATTTTACTAACGATATACCTACCTATTACTAGATATTATAAAACAAAGTTCTCTGCCGCGTCTGTCTATCTGTCTGTTCGCGATAAACTCAAAAACTAATGAACGGATTTTCATCCGAGTTTCACCAGTGATTTAAAAGGAAGGTTTTGGTATATAATTAGTCATGGTTTTTTTTTATTATAAGGACGGGCCCGCTAGTATTCTATAAGTACAGCGTATTAGAAAAGGAATACCTTTTAAAAATATCGATTTTAGATAAAAATTGAAAGAAATGTGTTTGATCAAATATAATCACATGTAAATTTCATAAACGAAAGTGAAATACAGTGAAAATATTTTATTGGTTAAGCACTTGGTTTTTTTAGCACTATTCGTAGTTTTTCAGCGATTATTGCGAAATGTTATTCATGTTATAGCGATGATTGGGCGTCATATTTCGTTTAACGCATATACAAATCCTGTTTATTCAGTAGGGGAAGCCAGGACAAAGCGAATATCTTAAGATATTTAAGGCTTTAGGAATTATATATGCTTTATAGGTATCGACGCGGTGTCCGAACACGCTACTAACTAAGCCATCGTCGGTTCAAAATTTCATATATTATAGTAAAACGATAAGTGCCTTAATACATTAATTTTTTGTAATGTGCTGATATCAATTAATTCAACTTGTGCGCTATTATTTTGCAGGCGCTACACTTGTGCTAACCAAACCATTTTATAATTTCAAAGGACAGTTTAACACGACTGTCATACTTGCCAGGATGGTCGAGGATATGTTTATTTAGGATGCAACCGAGATGGGTTGATTTTATTTACCCCAATTATGTTCCCCGCTTTACTAGAACCTTTGTGTATGTAACAACGATTATTTTGGGTTCAGTTTTATGTACATTTGGTGGCCTCTAAATTCAAATGATATTCATTTTATGCACGTTTAAGAATTAAACTCCACGATGACGTAAGAGTAACAAAATTGCAGATTATAATATGCTCTTGATATGTAAAAAATAAAAATTAGATTGTGTTCTCTATACATTAGCATAGCACTACAGCCATTTGATGCAAAATTATTTGTAGCTGATTCTGGGTTCCTTGTTTTATGGTTTGGATTGGCTCTTTGTCATGGGTAGTATTGCTTATTTTACATATAGGATTTGCACACCAGACTAGGCCCCCCTCGGCAGTAGCTCAAGCCTAGGTCCGTTCCTTCGGTGTGGAGCCCTTGAGTACGCTGCTCGCGCGAATAGAGTGCCATAAAATTTTTCATCACTGCAACAACATTACACATATCACCTCCACACACGTGCACGTACACATGCTTACACATGGAAGTGGAAGAGTTTTATTTTTACCCTTATCGAACTGAATTAGTTCAGACAAAAGAAATTATCCGACGCGAAATACATATAAGAGCTACTGAGGCATATATGCTTGGTACACATATATATCTCACTAACTTATATACGTATGAATATGTAGCTTAGCTTAGGTTAACTCAGTTAGGTCGCGAATTGCATAAACTAGGCAACAGCCCAAGCCGAGGTGTGCCGTGCACCCTTGAGCTAGTTGTCAAAATTAAATCGGCTGAGTGCCTTAAGCGCTCGCCTTAGTAGTCCGGTGAAGCTGTTAAGGCTTTACTAGGTCAATAGCGTTCGAAAACAGTTCGACCAGTTCGAAAAAAAACATATAGGAACTTTTTACGTGTTTGTTGTTTTCGTAAACAGTTTCTTCCATCCCACCACTGGGTGTGAACGCCAACTAAATTTCAGAAGAGAGTTATATATTCGTATCCACGACCTATGAAGTTAAAAATATATACATATATATTAGGTCTTAAAACGTACCTATGAAATTGCCGTTTTGTATGAAAAAATTGAAACGAATTTTTTTATGTATTTTTTATTTGTATTAATCGAAGTACTCACCCATGCAATCAATGCATCTTTGCCAACGCAGTGGCAGCTTATTGATGCCCTTCTTAAAGAAATCAGCTGGACGGGAGGCAACAAATTCTTCAAAGGCATTTTGTACTGCTTCTCGGGTATTGAATTTTTTTCCCGCCAAGGAGTTATCCAAATTCTGGAAAAGTAGTAGTCTGTAGGCGCAAGGTCTGGTGAGTAGGGCGGATGACGGAGAACTTCCAACCCCAGTTCTTGCAACTTAGAGACCGTCTGCTGTGCAGTATGAGGTTGCGCGTTGTCGTGCAGGAGCAGCGTAGACGAGCGATTGACCAATGCTGGTTGGAGATGTGCCAGCTTCTCCATCATTGTGTTCAGTTCTTCACAGTACACATCTGCAGTAATGCTCACCCCGTCACCACCAAACAGTGACCACCATTTTTCTAAGGGTAAGTTTTCGTTTAGGGCATTGTTTAGGTGCTGAACCAGGATCCAACCAACTTGCTGAGCGCTTGCGGTTATCAAACAGAATCCATTTTTCATCGCAGGTAACAATGCGGTTCAAAATTCCTTCATTTGTGTGTCTGTTGAGCAGTGCAAGACACGTCTCGACGCGTACTTCGTGCTGGCGATCATTGAGTTCGTGGGGCACCCATTTGTCAAGCTTTTTTACCTTGCCAATTTGACGCAAATGGACCAATATTGTTTTGACGCTAACGTCGAAAGCTGCTGCTAATTCAGCCGTAGATTGTGTATCATCAGCTTCCACAATCGCCTTTAATTCGTCATTGTCGACCAAAGTCTTCGGACGACCGCGAAATTCATTTTTCAGGTCGAAATTCCCAGAACGGAAGCGAGCAAACCAATAACAGGTGGTGCGTTAGTTTGTAGTGTTAGCTCCGTAAACGTCGTTAATATTGCGTGCCGCTTATGCCGCGTTGCTGCCACGACGGTACTCATATTCCATAATTACTCGAATTTTTAACGTATCCATGATGACAAAAAAGATTGAAATGCGATGAGAATGTAACACTAATCAATAAACAAATGACTACTTTTGGAAAAAGAATTCCATGTTTTTAAAATAAAATTAATTTGAAATTAGAATTCTTAGCCAAACAAAAATTATTTTGATTTGAAATGGCCAGTACTGCAGAACGGCAATTTCATAGGTAAAGACCTATTATTACCGTTATTATACTTTTTTTTTTTGAGGTAACAAGAATCCTTACTTTATGATCATTTACTAGACCCAAATGTTTCCGTAATATGGGTAAATAAAACATAAATTCTCCCACTTTAGAATAATCTTGTGGTAACTGTATCGATTTATTTCAGTTTCCATTGACCTGGCGCAGGTCAACTCGACTGAACACTTTGACTCGCAAATATATAGCGGTTAACGCACTAACAGAGAATATCGAACACAGAATAAATTTTAATATGTACATTTTTACATACATGAATTGGTCAATCCCATATGTACGTAAGGACAAATCGACCGCCTACTTAATATTTAGCGAAACCAAATGACTGAATATATTTTGTTTACCGATTTTGTACGTTTCGAGGCAGTTATAAGGACTACCGACAGAAGTGAAAACTCATAACAATAAAATAACTTTTTTCTCTTTTGAATTTTTAAATAAGTTTCATGAGTCAATGACAATATTTTATAATTTGTAAATTGAAATCATTAGTCTGGTTTTCACATCTGTTGGTTCTCCAAACAATAATGGACTGATGGACGGCACAATCTCAATACAAAATATCCATATTAAATGTACACAGGTTCCTATAGTACGCGTCGCTAGCATATCATGACGCGAAATTATAAGTTTATCCTTGCCAAGAATACCGCTCAACGCGTCTAAAGAAGGTTTTCACTTCAAAAAAACTTAGAAAGTGATATTACAATTAACATGCTGAAAGGATGATGGCTTAGTTGATAGCGTGTTCGGACACCGCGTCGTATATAGGTTCGAATCCTAGTAAGTAAGTCCGGTGAAGGAAAACATCGTGATGAAACCATAGCATGGTGGTTGGGCTTTGCTACCACAATTGAAGTTGAAAATCTGTCGACAAGCACCTGTTGGTGTGTTCAGGCAGCTGCAATTCAGAGTTGATGTAGGTGGTAGAGCCACGCTGAAGTTATTACTAGTTTCATCATGAATGGGTCGGCTCGCCCTGGGTAGTGCTACCCGACCCACAGAAACACATACGTAAACTAACAGTGCTTGCATTGTTGCGTTTCGTTGGGTCAGTGAGAGAGTTATAGGTCCACCTCCCTTCGCCTTCCCCCTTCCCTTCCTCCCCCCTCCCCCAACATAGGCTGACAACGCACTTACGACTCCCCAAGTGTTGCAAGTATCTATGGACGATGATGATCACTTAACATCCGGTGATTCGTTTGGCTCCTATGATATAAAAAAGTCAGCTCCCTCTAGGTTTCATGTGTTTAATTAACATCTTAGATCACATTTCATTTAACATCAGATGATGATCAAATGCTAAAACCTATCTATACGTTACCAACTACGTCATCATCGATGCAAACAATTTTTTAAGATGAGTTTTAGAAATAATATATACACATATTAGCTTAGTCTAAACGCAACCGCTGTACCGCGCCATAGGTATGCGAGCTGCGAGACGGAGAGCGTAGCAGTTGTTACGGACTGTCTGTGTCACACGAACATGAGACAAAATATCTAAATATGGGTCGTGTGTGATCTCGAGATATCAAGACTGTCATTTTCAGAGTGGCCGAATATTTTAAGAAAAGAAAAGCAGATAAAAAATCTAAAAAAAAAAATATATTTCAAAGATTTTTTCCAAGAATTAAAGATATAATTTATATTGGTGCTCTATTTGTACTTATCTAAAAATCGTATTGGACAAAAACAGGGATTAAATGTTATTATCCTCGTAAATATACAGTTTCAAATAATTGTGCTTTGATATCGTAAGATCTGTCTGACAACACGAATCCCGTGTGAGTTCATGCTCTTTCCTTTACACTCTCCATCTCCCCGTGCATACCTAAGACGCGGTACAGCGTTTGCGGTTAGACTATATTTGTCGATACATTCATGTGTAAGTGTTTTATACACTCTACAAAATTTTACGACAATTGAAAATTTGCCTAATACAAACAACATAATAAAAATTCAGAATTGTTTACATTTGTAACTAAAACAATTTTGACTTGCAAAACGCTGTATCGCAGTTCTTCTTATATCGCATACATATAAAGGTCATCGAATCCTATAATACATACGTTGTTGAGCGACGATTGAGTTTATATTATTTTTAAAATGTGGCACTTTGATTTTTAATATCCAATCAGGTGGAGAGGTGTTTTAGAAGCTGAAAGTAGTTCATATTTCGATGGTATTAGATTTAAGGTTAAATGTTGAAATAGAACCTGCTTTAATGTCACTTCCTCTATGTATTCCGGGAGCTGCACTTAAGAGCCATTCCATCTCAGCTTAGAGTATCTACCATATTGGACCGCAGTGTCATTTAACATCGGGTGAGACAATCTAGTCAAACGCTAAAACCTAAAACGAATAAAAAAGATGTTTATTCTCATATAATATTTTTTTAGATAACAGAAATGGATTTATATAAAAAAAATAATAACACAATTACATATCTCAACACAAGAACTCACATAAACAATTAAATAACTCAAGTAACACAATAATTCATAAAAAACCAGAGAAATACAAATAACAATGTAACTTGGAAAGAATTCACGCAATACAACAATAACCACGCAATATAACCTTCCAGAAAGATGACCGAGCAAGAATGTCCCTAATGACTTTTTTTTTTTTTTCTCGAACTGACTACGCTATTGGCCTTCTTGGGGCCTCTACAGCTTCACCGGACTACTAAGGCGAGCGCTTAAGGCACTCAGCCGATTTTATTTGGGCAACTAGCTCAAGGGTGCACGGCACACCTCGGCTTGGCTGTTGCCTGTATCATGCAATTCGCGATCTATCTTTAGCTAACCTAAGTTAAGCTAAACTATTCATACAGATATGAGTTATCGAAACATTCATGTGTACCAAGCATGCGTGTCTCGATAACTCTTATGTGTATTTTGTGTCGGAAAATTTCTGAACTATTTCAGTTCGATAAGGGAAAAAAACAAAACCCTTCCACTTTTTATGTGTAAGCGTGTGAGCGTGCACGTGTGTGGAGGTGATATGTGTAGTGTTGTAGCAGTGATGTAAATTTTTGTGTCACTGTATCGCGCGAGCAGCGTACTCAAGGGCTCCACGCCGAGGGATCGGACCTATCCCTAATGACACGACCGGCTCGTCTTTTATAGCATTCAACTAATGTACGATCAGCCGACATCAGCCGATAAGTTCGATCAATAGCGTGTCAGGTCATTAGTAACACCCCCGTTATAGTCAATAGTAGTACAGAGAGTGCTAACAATATATATTGGGGGAGCCACTATTGACCTGCGATACCGCGCTATTGACTATATTGGGGATGTTACTAATGACCTCAAACGCTATTGGTTGAAGTTATCGGCTGTTCATTGTTTACCTCGATGTGAGACGCCATTGGTTGGAGGTATCGGCTGTTTATGTATCTTGATGCCTTAAAAGGCGACTGACGACTAGAGGCTGGATATACACGCTCAGACAGTTGAGCTAAGTATAATTCGTTGTAATTATAGTCAGTGTTGTGTTTCTGTATCGGTTAACGTTTCATTCGATTGTTCTTGGTGGATTGAGCGATCAAATCATAACTATGACGTCACTATGAATGACGTCATACGTGGACGCCATTTTATCGCTGCCCCGACATATACGTAACTAATAAGATTTACGACATAATGAGTTATGAAAAGTTTTACGTATTATGTATCATTATCATTACATAGTATAAAATAAAGTCCCCTACCGCGTCTGTCTGTCTGTCTGTTCGCGATAAACTCAAAAACTACTGAACGGATTTTCATGCGGTTTTCACCAGTGGATAAAGTGAGTCATGAGGAACGTTTTGGTATATAATTTGTCAAGGATTTATTTTTAATCAGGGCGGGACAACGTCTGCCGGGCCCGCTAGTTATATAATACTTCAACAATAATATTTTGATAACAAGGGAATACCTAATACAAATATCGTTAGGAGAGAGTAGTAACTCTAACTTAACGTAGGTACTCTATAACCTGGTTACTAAGACCACCTACCGACATACCTTTATAACTTAAACCTTAAAGTAGGTGACATTTAAAAAAATGGTCAGGGATATGAATGTAGATCTTTTCAACACGCTTACAGAAGCTCAAATGCCTTCTAAGTTCCAGTTTTTTTTTATTTCCTTCTTTGTACTCTATATTTTCTTATATCTAGATACTGAAACTTAGACCTTCGTTCATGTTTAAATATGTGATTTAAAAACAGTTAAATAGAATAAAACAATTATTTTTCCATCGCCTGCTATTGTTGCAAAATCAGTTGTATTTAGTACCAATATTGGTGCTGGAACGCTGTGCGTTTATTGCTTTTCATTTTATTTATTGCAACAGTCTCTAAAAATTATGCTTGCTTCTTTTAAATATGCAAATACACCTAATAAATTGTTATATGCATGTACCACACGATTGCATTTGAAATGCGATCAAAGGAAGAATGATCTAAGCTTATTTCAAGTCCGTTGAGTTTAGAACGCTAGCTCGTCTAGCGGGCTATGCATCTAGACATTTAGACCTCTTTGATCTAGCCTAGAACGAGCTCATCTATCTGTGTGCATCTTTATAGGAAATTATCGGAAATATTTTTGATTAGGCTTTTACCTGATATCATAACCTAATAACTTGCTATATAATTAACTTATTGTGTCATAAAAATGTCTATGTCAAATACATTATAATTGACACTAGCGGACTAATCATATACCTAAACCTTCCTCATGAATCACTCTACTTACTGGTAAAAACTGCACGAAAAATTGAAAATCCGTTCAGTAATTTTTGAGTTTATTGCGAGCAGATAGAGAGACAGAGCAGAGGTCTTTGTTTTATAATATGTAGTGATATAAAATTGATGTTAATTGATACCTGTGATTGAAAGACTCGGACATGGTTTGATCCATTATAAGATTGAAATAGCTGCGTTCATTTTGATTTTTTTAATTAATTATAGAGTCAATTACAATACCTTAAATTAATAATGTGTATATTATGTACTTATATTGAAATTATTAACATCAGTGGTTTTCACATCTATTAGCAATTGATCTAATAATTATATACATTTTTATACAGTTTAAATATATGAGGGGCTGCACAATCTCGATACAAAATATCAATATTACATGTATACAAGCTGCTATACTGCATGTCGGTGGTCTTACATAAGTGTAATACGATCGGTCACGCTTACTAGCATGTCATAACGTGAAATCATAAGTTTATGCCCTGCCATAAATAGCGCTGAACTCGCGTATAGTATTTTTCACTTCAAAAATGTCTGGTAGCCATAGACTGTCCGATGTTATATATGGATAAAACAGCAGCTTTATTGTCTGAGAATTACTTGTGCCGACGTCTACAACCGCTGTCCGGATATGAATGAAATTTCAATCCCTACACGTTATAATCATCCCTTCGTATCGATATTTTCGTTCTCACGCATATATTTTAATGTCGAGCAAAAATACAAATCCGATCTCAATACTAAGAAAACTTACTACAGCTCAGACATGACTAAACGTATATAATTATCAACCTTAGCTCTTATCACAATCGTGTAAGGTCGAAAGTGGAATGTTTTAGAATCGTTGGGCACTTTAGGCCAAGAAGGAAAACGATATGAGATTTATTTTACTTGAATGAAGCCAGATACGTATATACATGTATATATATTGTACAACCTGTTTTGGGGGAATGCACACACAACCCGTAATCGGCGACCCACTGGCCGAGTGAGTCACGGACCTCGAGTTTTAGCGTTCACTTTCCATACATTGTTCTTAGAGATTCGTCATATCACTTTGAACAATTAAATCTAAGTAATACGTCTCACAATAACTAAGTTGTTCGTCTAACCTTTTTTTTACTAACGTGGGGAAATCCTCATGGACATGCAACCCTCCCGGGGAGAGAGTAAGTAGTGTAAGACTCGTATTCTCTTAAACCCCACGGTGTATAGACCGCCGCTTTGGTTGGGGTGGGATGGGATCGTACAAGGCTATCACCATGCCGCCCCAGCGGTCAACCCGGTGGAAGGTAGTTGCCGAGCTCCGTCCTAATAGGGAGACAGATTGAGTACATCCCAGCTGCCTCCCCTCGTCAGTTGAACCTGTGGTTGGTCGGATCGGCTACGGTGGTGGAAGGAAGCGGGCAAACTGCCACCTCCTTCTGCCAGCCCTTCTTTGTCAGAGAGGGCAGCTTGGAAGGTCTTCCTCGCAGGCTATGTCGACTGCCTCCTTCTTCAACATGACCTCCTCGCAGAAGGAGCCCATCGCTTCCCAAGCCGCTTCGCTACCGACCATGGGTCACACCATGCTCGGCAATGACAAGTTCGTTCTTATCGCCGCAGCCAGAGTACCTATCGCGCTTCTCCTTCTACCTGCATTGCATTGCATGAATTCGTGGCATGCGGCAGCGAGCTCCCTGCATGCGATCCGGTGCAGCTACCACCTAAAACATCCATGACCAGTGAGTACCTGCACAAGAGGAAACGTCAGGGAATCCTACTCCCTGTTATGCGTTAATTACACGTAACGAGTACAGTGGCGAGACAATGAAATTATAGTAGGTCGAGAGAGTCGGGTGAACGAGTAGCTGTTTATATGTGTTTTGCTAGTGGCGAGTAAGTTTAGATTACAAACAGTGACCGACGGACAGACAACTCCAAAGTTGTTGATGTTCATTTATTTACGATTGCAATGTATGCTGCATCACGCTTTTGCTTGTTTCCGTCATTGGAAGATGAAAAATTCTACAGGCATATATAGAGTTTGAAGCATTGACTGAATTGTATAGTTATGTCTAAATTATGTCTAAATATAGTCTCTAAAGTCTATAATCTAATAGTTATGTCTAAATTCCACCGTACACCAGGTGGAACACCCGCCATAGTGACACGTTTGGGCGTGTCGCGTTCCGGGATCAGCCGGTGTATATCCAGCAACCGGGGGGGGGGGGGGGGCTGTCCCTGACTGGGTCGCTTTCAGGCCGGCATGACAGCGGCGACCGGCGATAGATAGTATGTCTTTCGGTGGTCGCCATTGTTTTTGGATTGTACTGTGCTTACCATCAGGCACAGTACAGTCACTTTGCCGAGCTACAATAAAAAAAAAAAAAAAAAATTCCAGTAACCCGAATTAGCCACTTTCAAATTCGGCCGAACACTCGTCATAATGTTCATATGTACCGAGCACTGTCTCGCCATTGTACTCGTTACGTGTAATTAAGGCATTAAGCCATTCCGGCAGAACCTGGCGGACGGCGTCAGTGGTATACTTGCCGTACCGCGCGCCCGCCAAATCCAGCCTCCACCTCTCCAATGTTCGTCTTACCTTAGGGTAAGTTACAGACAACATATATGAACAATTTCAAGACGATCGGTCTAGTAGTTTAGGCTTAAAAATGTAACAAACAAACTCACATTTACAATATTATCAAGCAAGTGAGAATTTTAGGAACAAACATCAGCTTATCAGCTTAAAAAATGTAGAATATCCGTCTATCATAAAGGGAAAAAAGCTTTACTTTACTTTTTAAATCCGAAACTACTCTTTGTACATAATTAAATGATTATTAACAAAATAGTAATGGTAGTATATCTCGACGCGATTTGACACCGAAACTCATGCCAGAACTGTAGATAATCCCATGAAATACAAGATGTTTAACGTATTAGTGCGTAATAATTATCCCATACTGGCTTTTAATCGCGGCTTCGCTCGCTATATTTCATAATTTGAGGTCATGTTACTCGCTGATAATGTAGTTTTTTATAGGTTAAATTTTTTTTAATCCGTTAAGAATTCTTTGATATTATACACCGCTAACAAAAAAGCAAATTCATATTTCCTCTTTATAATAATAGTATACATAAATCATTAATTAATATCTTTTTATATATTATATTTATAACATGGACGTATATACATTTTTATCATATTAAAATCGTACACCTAATTATACTAATTATTTAATTAATTAACGAACATTCAACCCCGAGGCGATATTTACCACAGTGATATTAGATTTATGATTTTGTTTTAATATCAAATTATCTCATGAATAATTTGGTATTTCCATTTTACAACGATAAATATTTTTCTATCTTAAACAGACTCTAGATAAATGACCTTATATAGATTCTTTGTACACGGAAATGTTAATGTCTCAAATTCATCAAATGATACGAGTTCAAATCACAAACAGACATTAATCCTTACTAATATTATAGATGTGATTGTGAGTTTGTTTGTCACGCTTTGAAGTCTCAAATATTCAACCGATAATCGTGGAATTTCGTGTACACATTATCAGCGCTTCAGAAAACAATATTAGGTCCCCTTTATTTCTAAAAAATACTGTTACCGATAGATAAAGCCGTGGGCAGAAGCTAGTATATAATAGTAATATTTATTCACCAACCATTACACAAACATATTATAATCCAGAATATATCTAAAACTAGGTTGGAAGTTGTTGGTTTACAGATGTTGACCCCTTATCAGTGTTTACGTAATACCTAAATGGCCCCTCACCGCCAACATAAATATTCTTAAATTAAAAAAAAAGTAGAGCCAAATATATTCTGTAATTATATTTTGATAAGGGTTTTATCATTCTATGAAAATTAACCATTTGTATTTATTAGACTTAATGATTCTTTTATGAAGATTATACATTATGACAAGGCATTTAATCGTTTTCATCTAATTCTATAAACAATTAGTTGCCAAGCTCATATGGTGTGTCTTGTCTGTGTCTAGGTTTTAGGTCAGCGGTGGCTAACTTATGGCGCGAAGGTATGTCACAGTTTCTCTGAAACGTTGTCGATTTTATATTCCCACTAACGGGGTAGCACGCGGCTACCTTGTTTTTTATAATTATAAATGACGACTTCAGACATATTTACCTATCTCTAACAGTTTACACAATGCACAGCGAGATAGCTTTCAGATGCTAAGATTTATTCCAAACTTATTTGACATTTATCGTTATATTTTGACCAATTTGAGCAATATCTTTATAGATTAGGGGTCGTCCATTAATTACTTGAGCCGACTGAGATGTCTTGACATTTGTCTTGAGTACCCTCCCTCTCCTTTAAACTCACGTGAGATTTTTAAAAGTTTGTAGTTTAAGTAAAATACTTTTGATTTATTAATAGGCTGATTCAATAAAATAACACACTCTATTTATAAATCTATCATGAAATTATTTAAGCAATCATTTCTTCCTTGGGAATGTGATTGATATGTGGAATGAATCTTACGAATGACGGATCTTAAAAATTATATTTTGTAGGTTCAAGTACTAACTGTATGGGACAGTGTACAGTGGTACAACAAATATTCTAAACTGGGTAGGAATGGTTTTGTCTAATAATGCAATTTATGGTGGTCGAATACCCTCACATGTACCAACATACTATTCGGAATTCGCGTACATTTACTAATATAAATCGGTAACACTAGACGGTGAAGGAAAACATCGTGAGGAAACCTGAACCTGAGAAATGTTCTTGTAGTACCACCGTATGTGGGAGAATATAGAACTGTGGATTTCTCAGAGTTAGAAATCGCTAATACGTCGTGGGCTGGTGTGGTGATTGTGCCCATACCTTCTTTCGGGAAGAGGCCTATGACCCTGCGGGGGGTCTCTTACGGACTGATGATAATGATGATTATGCAGAATATCACCTGATGAGGACGATGTAGTTGAACTCACTCTCAAGTGCAACAGCACCATCAACAGATAGACGTTAGGCGACAAATGTATGACCAATGAATACTCATACAGAATTTAGCAATTACATATAAAAAAATTACATTCTGATATATTAAGATCACTTTATGCAGCGGATAATTAGGGCATTTAAATTCATTAACCGTTAATTTAATGGACGATAAAATTTTAAAAGCAAACGAATATTTTTTTTAATTGCCCGGTAATTAATGTAATTACGTAGGTTGTAATTATATATCAATTTTTTTACGATGTTTTCTTGTTTTCTATTGGACGTTAGAGTAATCTATACATATAATAAAAATGAAGTGTCTGTATGTAATATCAAAATAACATTTTTTTGCCGATTGAGTGTGAAAGTATACACGCAACTGATAACAAAACTGCAATTTTTAAAATTTTTGTCGGTCTGTCTGTTTGTTCCGGGTAATCTCCGAAACGGCTGAACCGATCTTGATGAGAATTTCACTGGCAGATAGCTGAAATTACAGCGGATTACTTAGGCTACTCTAAATTAGACTAGCTATTAACCGCGGCTTTGTCTGCAATACTATCTTCAAAACGGTTAGACCGATTTTCACGGGACTTTTACCAGCAGACAGCGGACATCATAACAAGTAATTTAGTCTATTTTAATTTAGACTATCTTTAACCGTGGCTTCATCCGCAGTACTATCTCAAAAACGGTTTGACCGATCTTCATGAAATTTTCACTGGCAGATAGCTGACTTTATAAAAAGTAATTCAAGCGATTTTAGTCTATACTATCTGTTAACCGTGGCTTCACCGGCAGTGTTATCTCCAAAACGGTTAAACTGGTCTTCACGAAACTTTCTTTGACAGATATCTGACCTTATAAAAAGTAATTCAAGTAATGTTAGTTAATACTAGCTGGTAACCGTGGCTTCGCCTGCAGTGCTATCTCCAAAACGGTTCGACCGACCTTCACGAAACTTTCACTAGAAGATAGCGGACCTTATAAAAAGTAATTTAATTTAGATTAGCTGTTAACCGTGGGTTCGCCCGCTATGCTATCACCAAAACGGTTAGACCAATTTTCACGGGACTTTCACTGGTAGATAGCGAACCTTATAAAAAATTAATTGAGGTTATTCTAATTTAGACTAGCTGTTACCCGTGACTTTGTCTGCATGAAATTTAGCAAGATTTCAACTCATTTTTTATTTTTAATAAGAGAAATAATTATCAGCTTCTTATTTACAATTCGACATTATAAATATTAATAACTTTAATGATATAAAGGTCTTCCTAATAAGATCTTAAATTATAAACGTATTACGTAAAGAGTTCCATAATACAATTTCTTGCAGAACAGACAAGCGGTTATTTTTTGTATAGTCACAAAATCTTAATTATAATAATGGCAATATATATTAAATGTAATGTAAATCTTTATAATAATATTTTCAGTTATTGTTTCATTAGTTCCTTATACAATGTAAGTGAGCACTGAGGTAGTTATATGGTGGGTTAAGGTTCCAAATATGTTGCTGATGATAAACCTCATTTGACACACTGTTAGTATTTATATATCTAATGTATACGTTACATGTCACTGTAGGGGGCGTGCGTGTCGTACTTACAATTGTTTTAAAGAGCATTGCTATAATTGTACGCGGTCTCACAATTTGATATTTCTTTAATACAATTTACAAAAATGCGTGCGGAGCTGCGGGTACAACTAGTTTAATATAAAAATGATGTCAGAAATAAGAAAATCTCCATTAACGTACCGATGTCATACTGTGTCATCATAATTTTGAGTATCTAGCAGCATTCTTCGCACTAAGATAATTACGGTAAAGGGTAAGCGAGATGGATATATGAAGATGAGTGTTTTTTTTTTTAATTTTGTTTTTGGACACCATCATCATCTTACGCTTATCCCACCTAAGGAGGGTCGGCACAACATGATTTCCTTTTCAACTCTCCCGTCAGATGTCATCTCAGTATTCACACCTTTTACACACATATAATTTTTCACACAATCCATCCATACCTTTTTCGGTCTTCCTCTACTCGTATATCCGTCCACCATCATACTCAAAACTTTTCTACAACTCTCCTCATGACAACAATAAAAAGTTGTGAGGAAAGTAACAAAGAGTTCAGTTGAAGCAGAATTTCGCACAATCTATACCATATTTTCAATAAATTCTTAAATCTAACGTGATTTACATTCAATAAATGATTTAACATTAAACATAAATGATTTACATTCATAAATCTAACTTTAAAAGGACTAAGGTAACAGGTTTTTGCATGGTGGTAGGGCTTTTCTAAGCCGACCTGGTCAGCTACCCTCGTCAAAGTGAAATCTGTCGCCAAGCACCTATGGGTGTACCCCCCACAGCTACACTTGCTAGCCAGCTCCTCTAGGATTATCGTGTTTACCATCTTGGACTACATCGTCATTTAACACCAGATGAGATTGTGGTCAATACCACCGATAAAGTATAAAAAAAAAGTCGAGGCAGTCATAACGACTGCCAACAGAAGTGAAAACTCAAAACAATGGCGTAACTGTGTACTCTTTCGAATTTTTAAATTAATTATAGTTGAACTATTTATATTTCATAATTTGTATATTGTATAAATGTTAATACATTAGTCTGGTTTTCAAATCTATTGGCACACTGAGCAATATTTATATACATTTTTATACAGTTTATTAATCAATCTGCTGCATTAGCATTAGCTCAATACAAAATATCAATATTAGATGTTCACAGGCCGCTATACTACGCGTTGCTAGTGTGACGCAAGCCGCGCAAGTGCAATACGGTCGATCACGCTAGTACCATGTCGCTGACGCGAAACCGTAAGTTTATCTGCCATCCTGCCAAATAAATGCCGCTCAACGTACCTAAAAAAGCTTTCACTTAGAAACACATACACACACACAGTAAAACACAAAAACTGACTTATTTTATAGATATATTCTCTCCTATCTACTACTACTATCCTATAAGGAGATACTGTCGTGAGGTTAAATAAAATACATTATGAATGCAATAATAACATGTGGATCAAATTAAAAACATAAACTGAATAACCAATCAAGTTCATATCAAAAACACCGAAACTCCTGGAATGTAATTCGTATAACCCGGTGCACATCAAAGCTTTTGTATTATTTCAGACCAATAATCTGTTAGAAAAGGACAAAAACATGTTAACAAATAAGTAGGTTGTATGTTGCGTAAAACTCAAAAATTAGCTTCGGACACAACGGACTCATTTGGTTTACAAAGGAATAAACAAAAAAAGGGAATAAATACTTGAAATTAATATGTACAGGTCGGTTTCTGTGCCCTTTTCAATCACTATTGCCCTTAATCGTGAACGATTTGGTTTACATTCGATGTGCGGTCTCACTACAAGCGTTTTGTAATAATAAAAAAGAAGCTTACTCTAAGCAAGTCTTATTTATCAAATTCTTTTACAGCATTTACATCGCGTGTCAGTATTAATTAATAATTAAATATTAGTGCATGATACATAAACAGCCGATACCTCCAACCAATGGTGTCTCACATCGAGATAAATAATGAACAGCCGACAACTTCAATCAGTAGTCAGTAGCGCGGTATCGCAGGTCAATAGTGCTGGCCCGGTATATATTTTTCACCGTATCCAGTATAGTCGTTACGATAGAATGAAATACGTATTATATATAAACTTATATAGTTTTATTATTAGACTAGCTGTGCCGACGACTCCTTTCGTTCTGAATGTATTAAATCCATTTACTTATCTACTTTTCTCTCGTAATTAAGTCGCGTCGTCATTAAAATTACACTTTTGATGGAGTGAACCGATTTTAATGAAACAAATACTAAATATTACTCGAGGATATGCTTCAAGATTTTCTTGGTGAGGTTATATCGTGAACTATTAGCAGTGATGGGTGTTCATACAAACAGACAGCCATTTCTAAAAATGGTTGAGATGTATTTTATTACTTAATTCAAGACACCTGCAACAATTTGACAAAAATCTAAAAAGCACAGACACGTTAGATTTACGTTCATATTATATGTATAGATACATTTGTCTGATATATTATTTTATTATTAGACTCGGTAACCGGCCGCGACCTCCTACCGCGCCACTGACAGTCTGACCCCGCCTTATTAGATCAACCAACGCCATATGTAAATGTAGGTACCGCGCCCGATCCTTCCGAGAATACGGCATCTTTAACTCCCTAATTATTTTTAATTGCCGCAAGAGCGCAGACACGACGCAACGCATACGGCCTTCGACAATTTGACTTTATGATATTGTTTTATTTCAGCGTCTAGCCATTGAATCACGCAGATTATAAATGAGTCATGAGCGTTGTATGATTGCACGGGAATTTACACTAGATACGATAATGTCGCAACCGACCTGACTTACTATCGCAGACGCGATTAAAATGTAATTTACAATATTTTCAAATATTTTTGCAACGAAGATCCTTATCGCGGCTTGCGGTAAGAGGTGACTGGAAAAAATCGTCACGTAAGGAAAACGCGTTATGCCCTATTCGTGCGACTCTCTCTGTTTTCTTCTGTTTTATACGATTGCGTGTGTACGCACGAATATCGATATTCAAACAGACTAATATCGTATGTCGTAGAGGACGCGCGGAAACTCCATAAAACTTATTTTTATCTAGCATCTTTTTTATATAATTTATACTTAACTATTTTATATGTAACCTGTATAAATCAATATTTCCTCTAAAATATAAAAAAAAACCTTTTTGGACTTATTACTTTACGTCAACTTAACTAACTTTATAACTAACTAACTTTATAGTTCTCCTAACTAACTTAACATAAATAACACTATAGGAATATGGAAAGCATAGTGCAATGTAATAACCTCGACCTTCGAAAGGTCCACAATCTGTCGATAATCTTCCCTGTTGCGTCAGCGTGCAACCTGACGTGGTAGCCAGATATAAACTGAAAGGGAGTTAATATGACTGTAATATGAATAATTTAATATCAAACATATGGTGGTGAGTTAATATGACTGTAATATGAATAATTTAATATCAAACATATGGTGGTGAGTTAATATGACTGTAATATGAATAATTTAATATCAAACATATGGTGGTGAGTTAATATGACTGTAATATGAATAATTTAATATTAAACATATCGTGGTAGCGATCTTATTGGTACTATGTGCTGCTTTTTGAGTCGATCTCGAGAAAAAAATTGCCATTTAGAACTATTCACAGATTTTGTTTTAGTAGATAGGTAACAAATACAAAATGTGTTGAAGAAACAACTAAAATGTATTATTTTGATCCACAATTAGGCCAGAATAATCCTCTCATCACTTTCTTTTATCGTTTTTGGCGGGAGTTGCCTACACCTGCCTAGACAACAATTCATCACACATACTTGCAGCCTTTCAGAGTCCATCGATTGTAGTCTAACAATATTGAGGTGGATCGCCACCAGTTTAAATTTTTATATTCCCTGCCGTATTGTCTGAAATAGATATAGTGTAAACTCTTTACAACGAATTTCAAGGGACCGAGCCCTTTTTTACGTTATAAAGAGTTTTCGTTACATGGAGTAACGAAAACAAATTAAGGGTCTTGTGGTAAACCAACCAAACTGAACGAATAGAAAGATATTCGTTATAACGAACGGCATAATAAAGCGCTTTAACTGTATGTTTAACGTAGGAAATTATACATAACAATTTCATTTTATCTATCTACATTTTTCTAATTGTGTGAGTAAATACTAGTCACTCAACATCACATTTAAATAACTAAATTGCTCCATTTGCTCTATAGAATTGACAGCGCACAGAAGAATTAAATCGTTGGATTAAAAGGACTTGTCGAAGTCAAAACATACTATAATTCCGCGATGGTGAAGTGTTGAAACAAGTAGATTCTTTTACCTGATAATTCTAAGAATAAAATGGAATCGTAAATCAGTCTTGGCGCCCTATTATTTTGTGCTGTTCGCATAAATATCTGGATGCGAGCGTAATTGGTGTGGGTATATAGTGTTTGTAATGCGCTTGCGCCGCGGGTGGTGCCCGTTTGATGTTTGCGGTGGTGATTTTTTTTAAGTAATATAAATTATAATATTAGGTCAATGATTCATTTCTTTTTGGGATAATTTTTTTTTAAGAATCTTTAATGTTCGGCGTGAATTAGATACGATTGATATTGTTTTTAAACTGTACATGTAATTATACTACCTGTGTCCGCGACTCCGTCCGCGTGGAATCTAATGTTAAAAAACAGTGAGTAATAAAATCATCTGAATGTATTAAGTCTATTTACTTTCTACTTTTCTCTCGTACTTAAGTCGCGTCGTCATTAAAATTACAATAGCTTTTGATAGAGTGACTAGATGTTACTCGAGGATATGCTTTATAATTTTCTTGGTGAGGTTGTATCGTGTACGCAGTACTTTACCAGTGATGCGTGTTTAAACGAACAGACGGACATTTCTAAAAATGATTTAAATTTTCCAAGATACCTGCAACAATATTTTTCACAAAATTCTAAAAAGTACAGGCGCGTTAGGTTTATATTCTTATTATATGTACTTTACTCATATGTATTATATGTATTTTACTCATGTTGGATACCAATACGTGTGTAACGAGATATGTGGTGTAAATATTGTGCAGTCTTTTCATTTACCCTACCTTATTTTATTAATATTATAATCGAGACATTTGTGAGAAAGTACAGTAGTCCGATGAAGCTGTAAAAGCCCTACAGGCTAATGGCGTAGAGAGTTTGAAAAAAAAATTGTGAGGAAGTATCGATGTTTTACATTTTCGCGCAAAAATTACTCAACTTATTGAAACTACACTGTAATGTACTTATACATCAAGATAATACATATAATCATTTGAATTTCAAGCAATTATGACTCAGTAGTTAGCGTCTTCGGACATCGCGTAAATATAGCGAAACTGTAACATGGTATAGTAGGGCATTTTCCAAGTCCGCCTGGTTTAGATACCACCCTCTAGTTGAAAGTAATAGTCAGGAGCCGTTCAAGTGTAACGTAAGCAGATTTTTTGTAATTTCTAACCCCCTCCTAGTCAAGAAAAGAAAGCAAAGCTCCTACCTCCCTCTCATGCTTACGTCAACATTTATATGTAACTACTAAATTTACTTAACAGAAAATCCGAAAATGTAAATAATAAATATTGCTGACGTAATTACCTTCCAGATCCCTCATCCTCTGTGTCGTCAAAAATAAGCAAATCAAAGACCCCCCCTTTAGTACTCATGTAATACTTTAATGACTTCATTATTTATAAGGATACCATTACAAATGCACACTAAGTCACACGTGATTGCTAGTAATTCATAACCTCATAATATTTTTACTCTATATACTGCAAACGTTTATATTTCATATGTCGATAGCAGAAATGTTCAAATATTGAGCTCCAAATTGTAAATTCAGGTTGTGTACAAGCCATAACCAAGGTTTACTGAAGCAACGACAGTAACCCCAATGTATTCTTGATAACTAAATATTCCTACGAATAAGTTTGTAGAAAAGAGCACACATTTTAGTTTACGTTGTGTTTGATAAGTCTGCTTTTGTTGTTTTGAAGGGTCACTGATTGAGGAGATCGATGATTTTCTATAAAAATATTGTATTCGAAATAATAACAAATCCACAGATAATTTGAATACCGTGATTTTACTAAAAGCTGGCTTAAACATATTGGCACACAATTTAATACACAAAGAAAGAAATTAAGTATCAAGTACACTAGTATACGATCTTTAATTGAAGTTTAAACGAAGTTTTAGGAGAAAAGTTTATTAATATTGGTGAAAGTTTTCGCGATGCAGTCGGAGGAAATTAGTTGTGACATATGTTAATTTTGGTTTAGAGATTATCTGCTGAAATTTACTTATTTATACACTAGCAGGACCGGCAGACGCTGTCCCGCCCTGATTATAAAAAAAATCCTTGATAAATTATATACTAAAACCTTCCTCATGAATCACTCTATTTACTGGTGAAAACCGCATGCAAATCCGTTCAGTAGTTTTTGAGTTTATCGCGAACAGACAGACAGACAGACGCGGTAGGGGACTTTGTTTTATACTATGTAATGATAATGAGAAAGTTTTTAAACATATCGCACGTATGCTGAACTGTATGATTTGGTATAGTTGAATTTCATACGAAAAAAGTGTTACAAATACATTAAATAAAATAAGACATTCATTATTTCCATTTATACATTGTAAAAAAATGGCGAAGTGATGCAGACTTGATGACTTGTAAACGATTTAAACCACTTGCAATGAAATTTACTCCGAGGAGTTAATTTGAATATCAAAAGCTTTATTGAACTGTCAATGTCAAACAAATTTTAGTCTGTGATCAAATAATTACATAGATTAGAGATTTTATCTATGAATTTATTTATAGTAATTTATATACTCTTTGACAAAATAACCTCAAGAGCATAAAATGAATTATTATTATTTTTTTTTTTATGTTATAGGAGGCAAACGAACATGTGGGTCACCTGATGATAAGTGATCACCACCGTCCATAGACACTTGCAACACCAAGGGAGTCGCAAGTGCGTTGCCAACCTGTGTTTGGAGGAGAGGGGAGTGGGGAAGTGAGGGATGGGGAGGGGAAGAACGGGGAAGGGGAGAGGAGGTGGGTATCCGGCGCTCTCACTGACCAAACGAAACGCAACAATGCAAGCACTGTTACTTCACGTCGGTTTTCTGTGAGAGGGTGGTACTACGCCGGACGAGCCGACCCATTCATGCTGAAACCAGTAATAGCTTCAACGTGGCTCTACCACCTACAAACTATACCTACACCTAAAAATTATAGTTGAATTTCCACCACTAGACCTCATAATTACTTGCCTCATTCGGCTATGCACTGCATTGTTCGACAAAATAATAATTGCAAGTGCATATGTGCCCAAAGCAATAAATCGTGTCCGCGTCCACTCCTGTACGGGTCGTATCATTTTTTGCTATTATATTTCGCTTTGAAATCTTTTTTTTTTGTCTAAACGTCTTTGTAATGGCAGGAACACAACATGAGGTCTTTTGACTGACTTTAAAATTATTTTTAGATTACTTTCTGTTAAATGTTCCATATTTTTTTTGTCATGGATCCGGTAGGTAATTACAATCAAAGGGAGTAAGTAGTTACTTTGAATAGGTCGCTTGTCGATTGTCATACTATGTGTGTTTCTTTTCTAGGATCTAAGGAACATTTTTATAGAGTTTTTCTTAAACAAGAGATGTTAACTAAATTGTTATTTATTTTATAATGCGTTCGGCTAGATTAGCTATTAAAGGGTGTAAGGGCATCAACATCAGCCTATAATAGATGCACTGCAGGGCCATAGGCATTTTCCCGAAGGAAGGCATACGCATAATCACCATGCCAGCCCACGATTGTCTTGGCTATTTCAAACTCTGAGAAATCCACAATTCTATATTTTCCTACATACAATGGTACTACAAGAAACATTTCTCAGTTTTAGGTTTCCTCACGATGTTTTCCTTCACCGTCATCCACTTTTAAGTTAGTAAATTTATGTAAATTCCGAAGAATTGCTTGGTATATGCCAGGGTTACAACCCGCGGACATCGGATTGACATTCCACTCCACCATCACCACAACTAGGGAATGCTAAATGATAGCCCTTTTTCATACATTATAGGTTGTGTTTGTCTGGCAATCTCTATTAGCTGAGATTTGGAGGGTAATTAGGTTAGTTATAGAGGAACTGGCTATTAGGTAGAGCTGACGGGACGCACTGATAAGGGCTTGGAGACAATTTTTCAGCTTGAAGTTTCTGTAAAAAACTTAAATGACTCTACCAGCGTCTCCTGTCCATAGACAATGTTCAGAGACAAAAGAGAAGATGGCAGTAAAAGTAATGTGGCACGACGTTCATGTGCTGCCACCATACACACAGCATATAATAACTCGCATTAATATTACATGTCTCAGCACCAGTCCGTTATGTAGGTGCTTATATCCTAGTAGATGACAGCTACTGTCGATTGTTTATAATCTTTTGCTGTCAGCGATATTGTTAGATTACTTATCGTTAAGTTTTTTTTTAAATTTTTATTTTTGGTAACCAACCTTCTAGGTCAGAGAACCCGCGGCTCGCAGGGCGCATACGGCTCTTTCACTCCTTAGTTGCGGCTCTTCCACAAAATGTTTAGTACATACACGGTCTATTATCTGTTAACTTGCCTCATAAGAGACGAGTAAACATTTTTAAAATGGTAAGCCTACCGAAAAGAGGCACATTTGTAGAAAGCAACCATAGCACGGCTAGTCTCTCGCAAAAAAGTTATATTAAGGATAGACAAGTTCAAGAGTGTACTTTTACTCCTAATTATTACATTATATATTACTAGCAGACGTTGTCCCGCCCTGATTATAAAAAAAATCCTTGACAAATTATATACTAAAAATTTCCTCATGAATCACTTTATCCACTGGTGAAAACTGCATGAAAATCCGTTGAGTAGTTTTTGAGTTTATCGCGAACAAACAGACGGGGTAAGAGACTTTGTTTTATACTATGTAATGATAAACTTAAGTTAAGAAAAAGTTTCTTTGATTAAATTTCAGTTTTATGTTGTTTATATTTGGCTCTTCTGAATGACGAGTTTACCGACTATATTTTTAGATTATTACCTATTGCCATTGTCGAGGAGGTAATAATATTACAAGATTCTCTTGTTAGAACTTTCTACATAGTTTTTGTGGCGTCTCAGTATTTATTCCCCGTGGTATTATTTCCCGTCCACTTCACTTGTGCATAATAACCGAACTATGTTACGTAAAATGAAATTCATATTACGAAATATAGAGTCAAATAACACAAGATTATGAATAAAATATAAAAACCACTAGGTATATGATAGGCTAAGATCCCGCCAAAAACTCCAAGCCGCTAAGTTAATAGAACTATTATATAGGGTTCATCCAAACTATTGTTAGTTACGTTTCCAGGTCTTAATAATTAACCCATCATTATGAAATTTTGCATACACGTTGTCAGAGGGATAGGTCAGTTCTAAATTAGCCTCAGTCCAGTCGTGAACAGAACCTAGAATTATGTGACCTGTGTATATACATAAATGGATTAAACTCCAGACATCGTTAGATCTATGTCCAGGAAAGTCGGCCTGTCTGTTTGAAGAATAGAGACAGCTAAATACTATCAATTTCATTATAAAAGGCTACTAGATGGCGCTGCAGAGGCATAGTATGCGTTCAGCTGTTTACTATGACAGTTGGTATGTGTAGATATGTGGGCATGGAGAACATTTACACAATATTCATTTAGGTATATGTTACAACAAATATCAATACAAACAAATAATATTACAATAGCGCAGTAACAAGGTAAAACTACATATTATAAATCAAAGTCCACTGCCACGTCTGTCTGTCTGTTCGCGATGAACTCAAAAACTATTAAACGGATTTTCATGTGGTTTCACCAGTATATAAAGTGATTCATGAGGAAGATTTAGGTATATCATTTGTCAAGAGTTTTTTTTTATTATCAGGGCCGTAAATCATCCGCCGGGCCCACTACTAGTCTAATTATATACTATAGAGCAAACCTCATTTTGTAACAAACATCATAATGTACCGTGGTCGGCAATTAAAATCATTATTATTTAAAAACTCATTCATGCAAATTTCTATGGACGGTGGTGATCACTAAACATTAGGTGACCCACCTGTTCGTTTACCTCCCATGATATAAAAAAAGCGCATGCGAAGCAGCGTCCACAGCTAACACAGAAAAAAATACGCACCTTTTTCTAAATACAATCGCAACGCGCCATCTATATCGCACTAGGAAACTGTAGCGATATGTAATAATCGAGTCACGCTATATAGCTTGACAGCTGCATGAAGTAAGCAAAAATATGTGACTCCATTAGCCACACGTTCGAGTGACCACTGCGCAGTTAGAGAAGACACTTCCGCGTTCATTAAAAGAATAATCAAAACTGGATCACGTTTGACATATAAAAATATTTTTCATTACATTTTTATCGTTCGATGACGCATTTAACGGTCGAAAAAACAACCGTAGTAGAGTAATTTAAGATATACATGACAGTGTTGTTTTAATGGAATCCATTAGAAGATTGCATATTATCTAATAAGCTGTAGATTTCTCGATTGAATTATTATTGCGTTTATTATATTTTATAACATTTAAAGGGAGTTAATTTTTAGCAGTATCTTAGCCTGTCATGTAGTGGCTTTTATATTTTTTATTCATAGTCTTGTGTTATTTCACTCTATACTTTGTAGCGTTGGTGGAATTTTACGTAATAAAGTTCCGTTATAGAGCATAAGTGATTCGGAAATAATACAACGGAGTATGAATTCCAAATGAATAGCGCCACCATCTTGTAAGTATCACAACAACACTTGTAATATTATTATCTACTCGACAATGGCAGTAATAATCTAGAAGAATTAAATGCCATAATTAAAATATATAATAATAAATTACATATAAAGACCCTAGGAAACGTGATTTTAAAGTAGGGTTGTGGCCATTTTTATTACAATAGGATTCCACTATTCCTTTTTTAATATACCTGCTACAATGCTCATTCCTGTCATGGCGTTAGTACTCTTTGCATGGCGTCGTACTGACCATTCTAAGCAACACTATTTTTCTTCAGTATGAATACGTCAAAGCGTAAATGTCAGAATAGTGTTTTTTTTATATTATAGTAGGTAAACGAACAAGCGGGTCACCTGATGCTAAGTGATCACCGCCGTCCATAGACACTAGCAACACCAGGGGAGTCGCAAGTGCGTTGCCAGCCTGTGTTTGGGGAAGGGGAGGGCGGTGTACCTCCGGCGCTCTCACTGTCTGAACGAAACGCAACAATGTAAGCACTATTACTTCACGTAGGTGTTTCTGTGGGTCGGGTGGTACTGCCCCGGGTGAGCTATTCCATTCATTCTGAAACCAGTAATAGCTTCACCGTGGCTCTACCACATACAAAATGGTTTCGGAATGTATAACGTCACATGTTATCATTTGCGTTTCTTTTCACACGACAACATATTTAATTAATGTGAATATTTTTCCAAATATTTTAATAAGTATATAATATTCAATTTTTATATATTAAAAACTATAATTTTTTAAAAGAACGAAGATGTAGCTGTTTAGCTTATTAAGACTTAAGTTATGCCAAATGTAGGTCGTATGTTTATCAAACGTATTTATATGTATTTATAAATGGGGTTGTGAAAGCGAAATGATTATATAACGCCGTTTTCGTGATCTTGCATAGCAGAATTTTAGCAACTATCTGACGAATATCGCACAGCTCAAACTGGTTGGTCTAGAATCTAGAAACATACAAATTTGGGTGAGAGTTCCGTATATCACATACACAAGCATTTTGGAAATGCATGCCCTAAAGGTGATAAGCACATCTATCAAATATAAAAAAAAATCGAAGGATATAACTTTTTTATACTTAATAATCCTAATGACGACTCTTTTTAAGTTGAGTTAGAAAATATATGGCATCAGAATTATATGTAAAGAAATATTGTCAAATACCACAGCACACCTACACAAGCATTAAAAATACTAAATAACAAATTCTAAATAAAACCGAACATAAATTCAGAATACCATTAAAAAGGCTCGATTTATCTTTTGAGACCTTAAATTGAGCAAGTCACACGCTTGCACCCCCGTGTTTGCGCAAGTGTCTCGCGCACACATGTTTAAATGCAAGTCACCTATTCTATATCGTTCGACAATTGTCATGACTTATAAGCAAGGTATATATGTTGAACAATAAAAGTCACCATGCCATTTTTTAAATTTAGCTTTACTAATGGTCGTCTAGTTGTCGATTCATCCATAATAACTGGTACGAGCGTTTTCATCGCATGTTAACTATTACTATTACTAGCTGTGCCAGCGACTCCGTCCGCGTGGAACCTAATGTAAAAAAACAGTACCTAATAAAATCATCTGAATATATTAAATCACTTTATTATGTACTTTTCTCTCGTGCTTAAGTCGCGTCGTCATTACAAAATTACAATAACTTTTGATAGAGCGAACTGACTTTAATGAGACTGAGACTAAGTGATACTCAAGGATATGCTTTATGATTTTCTTGGTGAGGCTTTGTCGTGAACGCAGTACTTTAGCAGTGCTGCGTGTTGAAACAAACAGACAGATATACAGGCAGACATTTCTAAAAATGATTGAAATGTATTTTATTACTTATTCTAAGACAACTGCATTTTTTTTTTAGAAAAATCTAATATTACAGACTCGTTAGATTTACATTCTTCTTATATGTATATATGATTTAATTAGGCTACTTGGGTATAGATTTTTGAATTTAGCTGATATTTATTCTACAGCTAAGTATATCATATTATATATTGTGTTTGAGTTTATATTTCTCTAGCAAGTAAGAGGATAAATTTTTGCATACATACTTGGTTACGTATTTGGGTATACATTTCTTACATCAGGTGTAACACCCATGACAATGACGCATACCGTGTTTCGGTATTAGCCAATGCAGTCATTTTATCGGGCTTAAATGAGAAAGAGGCAATATTCTGCAAGATTTCTTATCACTATATATATATTTACTTGCAATTAAATAAATATATGTATTACAAAATTGCGCTGTTATTTTTATCAGTAGAACTTAGGTAGTTTAGTAAAAAATGAATATATACGTTTAAATCAAAGTTACGATATACGTATGTCGCACGATCGAGAATAAGGTCATGTGTATAACACATGCGCACGCACAGGTACAGAAAGTTAATTGCCTTTGTATGTTCAATGTTCATTTTCTACCTGATACGGGACAGGGTTGGGGGAATTAATGATTTTCAACTTCTCCTTACTTTTGCTAGAGCGGAATAACGTATTTTAGCTTGATACGTACACTGATAACTGAAATGAAATAAAAGTAGGTTTTTCTAACATAAATTCGTATGAGAGCGTTCTTCATATGTTTATACAGTAAATTAAAGGCATATATTTAACTTTTTTTATCACAGCATAATTAAATTCAAAAACAATCCAAACTGACGACTACGATGAGATTCATAATACAACGCCCGTTGCTGTTGACATCTCAGTCTACAAGCATCTTGCCAACTTGATATACAGTACCCGGCATTTGTTACGACACGTCGGTGTCCCGTTGTACGTCCGGAGAGTCGATCTCCATAGGGCCCTAGAGATACCTTCTATCTGGGCGTACGTAAAATCACTTACGATTAGTTATTTTGAAAAAACCGTGAATCATCCCAGTCCGTTAGTGGTATCCGCCGCAAAATACGAACCCGTACGAACTGCGCATTATAAAAGACGTCCACGACATATTTTTACCCGACCCTCCCGATCAAATCACGGTAATGAACGATTAGTACCAGCCTATCTCTCCAAACAGATCGTGCTCACGCCTACGCCCACGTAACCACAGATCACGCCGCCGTGGTCTGGTGGTAAATTTCGCTCCCGCACACCAGACTAGGCCCCCCTCGACAGCGGTTCAAGCTTAGGTCCGTTCCCTCGGTGTGGAGCCATTGAGTACGCTACTCGCGCGATACAGCGACACACAATCTTACAACACTGCAACAACATAATACATATCACCTCCACACACGTGTACGCACACATGCTTACATATGAAAGTAGAAAAGTTTTATTTTTTCCCTTATCGAACTGAAATAGTTTAGAAAAATTATTAAATTAAATTATGCTTGGTACACATACTCGTATATGTGTCAATAACTCATATAAGCATGAATATATAGATTAGCTAAGCTCAGATAGGTCGCGAATTGCATGTATCAGGCAACAGCCCAAGCCGAGGTGTGCCGTGTACCCTTAAGCCAGTTGCCCAAATAACATCCACTGAGTGCCTTAAGCGCTCGCCTTAGTAGTCCGATAAAGCTGTTAAGACCTTGCTAGGCCAATACCGTAGTCAGTTCAAAAAAAAAAGTCATGTCGGTGAGTAGAGTGAGACGTCCGGCTAATGTTAAATTCATATAACATTGTCTTTGTCTATCATAGTCGTTGCGATATGCGATAGAGAGACCGCTTTTCAAAATAGAAGCAAATTTCCGACTTCTCCCTCTTAACCCCGATGTGCAAAATCAAATGCAGTTCTGTGCAATATCTTGTCCCAGAAAGATGATTGAAAGGGAGTCATTTGCCACCGATACAGATAATTGATCAACCCGTGACACACATAACCTTGGGAGCAATCTAAGTATTACATAAGCACTGATGGGCGGCTCCTTGATTTGATTATTTTTGATGACATAGGGATAGGGGGTCTGGGTGGTGATTACTTCAGCAAAATGTATTTATTTAACCAGAACAGATTTAAAAATACTTATATAAATGTTAACGTAAAGTTAATTACTGCAAACCAAACTTTATTTTTTACGATACAGTCAACTATAAGTCTCCTATAGGGATTGACGTTTGGTATGGATCGTCTTTGTCTGTCAGTGTCAAGTAAACAGAAGTGGTACGACGTTTTCTTTCGCAGGGTTTTGATATGGAGTATTTATAGTGTTGTGGTATTTATCACTAAGACTTTATCTATAAATGCGTAGTTGCGATAACCTCTGCGTATAAATAAATTCCAATGTATGTAGCTTGTCCAAGCTAATTTTCTAAATTGTTGCGTCGATTTCCATTAGACTTTTAGAAGGCCACTTAGAGGACTTTTTAAAGCATGCGTTATAAAATTACAATTGAAAAAATCGACAGCTTTATTTTAGTAGAAGAACAAAGGCACGGGCATCAATCCATCATATTTAATTATTGTCTAAACAATGCATAGTCTATTCACAAGCTTTATAAGGTGGTAGTAAGTCCAGTTTTTAGATCAATATTTTATGAATAGCGGCCAATATGGCACATAAAGACATAAGTACATAAGTTACTATATGTATATTATAATAAAAATTGTATGTTGATTAAGAGTGCAAGCCCTATTAAGGTCTGTAGGAATGTAACATATTTTAGACTCTAACTTCACAAAGATTGTAAGGTATACATACACATATGTATGTAACACACTCCGTGTAGGTTTTATAATAAAAAAGTGCCAAACAGGACCACGAGTATAGCTTATGATTTTATAATACGCGATTCACTTTATGTGACAAAAACGATTAATTTTATACCTATACGTGCTATACAGATTCTGTTCTTTGTTACAAAATTATACGAGAACCATCTTTGAGACACCACCCGTTACAAAGGTTTATCGAATATTCAAATTTTCGGTGTACCATTGGCAACTCGTACCGACCCTAACAGACAAAGGGCTGCATTACCGAGTACCTGCGCTTTGAACCCGTCTGTAATATTTAATTGACAAAAAACACGACGATACCCGGGTCCGTAATTTTATTTGTGGAATTTATTTTATAAAACGTATGAGTTATCTTTATTTCGTGTTAAGAATTACAACGCCATGTCTGATATCGTGCGATGGACGTGAGAGTAAGCTATCTTTGGATTCTGCGATGAACCTGAACGTACAAAGAAAAATATTTTAAGGAGTAATCTATACATATAAGTTAAATTGAAAAGTCTGTTATATGACCCGCTAAACTAATTTTGACAAGACAGACAAGGGAATTTTCTGAATATTAATTAGATTATATATTACTATTCCCTTTTATAGGAGCTACGCAGTAATTATAAAATTTAAAAGAGGTAATTTAAAAATGTGAAAAAATTATAAAAGTTAAAAAACAATGACAAAATTGTAAATAAAAAGTAAAAAAATCCCACAATTCATCCCTGTACAATAAAAAGTTACCATGAAACAATTAAAGGTTATTCAGGAGAAAATAAATGGCGGCACCAAGTAGTTTATACACTATACAATCTAGTATTTATCTGTAATCCTGCACTAGAACAGTACATTACAATTCGATTGGAGAGAGGTGACGGACGTATTGGGTTCTGTCAGTTCATCTCAATCGTTTATTTATATCCTCACGTCATCGCAAAATGCACTGATGCATGTGGTGTGTTAAGGTGCAAGACAAAAACAATACTCTATTTAGCATTTTATTATTAGGACAAAATAACTACATACTAGGATACAGGATACACAATGGACGTGCAGTGAGAAACATAGTGTTGCCACAATATAAATGTACCATAACTTAACACGCCTCCTTACATTTATATTATTACAGTTTCATAAACTATCACGCTTAAATAATACACTTAAATTAAATGTAATATTTTTCTAAATTCTACAAATTTTACTGTTCCTAAAGATTTAGTAAGCATATCGGCAATGTTATCTTCAGAATTTACTTTAACAATATCTATTATTCTATTTAAACAATATTCATTCACAAAATGATAATGCACTTCAATGTGTTTAGAGTTCTTTGTAAAGTTACCAAATCTAGCAATAGCCAATGCTCCAGAGTTATCTTCATATGTTATCGCCTCCTGAAAAGTATCTGGAATAGAATCACAATAATTAACAGTTATGCAGTAGTAACCAAATTCTTCATCAAATCTGACTGGAACTTTTCTCAGTCTCTTTGGCCTTCTTTCAATCTCATTCTTAGAATTCATTTCATTTTTCTCATAACTTGGTTCATATAGTATTTCTTCTTCTGTCTGTATCTTTTCCTCCTGTTTTTCAATATTTTCTGCCTCTTCAATATTTTCATCTTTAAACCCAATACATTTTATATCTTCTTCAATAATGTCAACATGACGAGCAACCACTATCTTGTTATTTATTGGATTGGACGACCGGGAGCCCCACTCCCTGTTACACCATTCCGGCAGGACCGGACTGAAGGCGTCAATTGTGTAAGGCCCGTAACGCGCGTCCGCCACGTCCTGCCTCCACCACTCTATAACTCCCTCCCTCTCCAACCCCCTTTTTGCTACTACCTCCCTGGGAGCTGGAGGCTCAACAATTCTCTTCCTTGCCACCGTGAACTCATACACGGGAGCAAGAATTCCCGCCTTCAACTGCCATGGTAGGGTAGGGCCAAGTACCCTATAATTAGTGTGTTATAATTTTATGCTGTTTAATTGATTAGGGTGTTCCTATAGAGAAATCTTTCGCAGATAGTTTATTTGATGTTTCTTTGTCACTTCTTCGTCGCTTGCTAACTTTTGACGAGTGAATTTCGATGATGGTCTGGGGATAGACTAAATACATGCAAACAAATGTGGTAATCAGACGTCGCATTTGAAATATATTTTAATTATTTGTTTTAACATTTATATTTACAGCTTTATAATGACCGTGTCTATCGGTTCGCCCGTCTTATTTAGATAATTTAAGTTCTATGTTTTCCTTTTATGTTGTTGTTCCAGTTGCAGGTGCATTCAATAAAATGAAATCCAAAATTTTTGTAGCGAACAGACGTGGCAGCAGTAAAACAATTTCAAGCGGAAATAGCAAAGAAAGAACAAATAAACTATATACCATATAAGGCCACATCGTCAGTTAACAAAAGGGTTGCCCTTAAAAATTAGTTTACAAGTCGACAAAAAATAATTACTTCAAATGACGTGCTTACGGACAGATATTTATCGCCCACCGACAGCACTATCTGAGCCGCGCGATTACGCGCGTGTGGGTGTTAGAACACATTTAACTAGAATTATGTTAAGTGACGCCATTTTGTAATCTACTTTGCTCTTATCTGTGAATTCTCATATTATGTTGAATATATATGTGTGAATTAAGTCATCATTTCTTTTTAATTGATTCGCGTAACGTATCGTACTGTTTTAAATGTAAATATATATCGACACCCTATTAATTAATGTAACCTTTTTTTTTAATAAACATATTATGAAAGTAAAGATTTAGCCAGCGATATTTTATTTAATGAATGTGTAATCAAACCTAAGAATTCGTTTTATGCTAATATTAACGTAGTAGCATATTTCTTGACCGTAGTCCGGTGAAGCTGTTAAGACCTTGCTAGGTCAATAGCGTAGTCAGTTCGAAATAAAAAAGAGAAATTTTGAGTTCAAAATTATACGTGGGTTTCTAATCCCCATTGTAACTATGGCCCTATTGATTACAACTGCAAACAGGCGTACCGTCCGCTGATTGCCATCCGTCGTTCTGGGATGAGCCGATATACATACAGTAATAAAATAACGTAGTACAGTGTCTGCGCCCGTCGGAATTGCTACCACCGTATACACTCGACACATGCGATTTTTTTCGGGTTGTCTCGTTCTAAAATCAGCAGTGTATATCCAGCTGCCGAAAGATCGCAGGTCAGCATGACAGCGATAACTGCCGATGGACTGTAAATTCCTTGATGTCACCGTTGTTTTGAATGAAAGTAAACACGCGGAGTCGCGGGAACTTGCTTAGGTTAATGGTTAGTCATTAACTTGATTTTATACCTGCATAGCTTTAGCATCTATTGACAGATTCACGTGATGGTAAGGGACCGTGTGGTGCCGGCAGAGTAGAATAGCACCACCCCATATCTTCCCGTGGGTATCGTAAAAGGCGATAAAGGGAGTGTGAGATAGTACTGACCCCTTGTACTTTCTCACTGTAATACTGTACCATCCGTCTGAGTCCTTCTCCGGTCGTAACGGTCCCCGTTCCACTGGGTCCAGAAGAACAAGGACGAGTATGTGCACCTGTGTCTTGCGCGTACACTTGTGCACCTTAATATATCCTGCGCATATGACCGCTTCTAAAAAAAAAAAGGGACGATGCGGTTAAAATGAAGTCTCGTTACGGCTCCCGCGTACCAACATAGCTTATTGCCTGGTGACAAATTTTCAATTTAAGAATGTAGGAGTAGAGGAGAGGAGAGAGTGAAGGAGAAAATATAAATTGATGATGGCTGAGGTCTACTATTACAGTACCTACCGTCTCACTAACCGGACACTATTGAAAACAAGGGGGTGTCGGATTACTGGGTTGTACAGAAAAGTGTATAGAATTTTTGGAGGTTATACTAATAGTGGTGCGCAAGCATTAGGGAGGGTCGAGAATAACGTGAGCGTAGGGTTCCTGATTTTTGGACGTACCCGACTACTTAAGTGCTGGATTAGTGAGACTCTACGTAATTGGATTTAAAAGATCGTACCTACATGAAAAAAACATTACTCGGTTATGTCAAAAATAACATAAAAATTTGATGTGTGAACGATGTGGAATTATCACGAATTATTACTTCTATGACAATGGCAAGTGCTTTTGCGACGGGAATCGTACAACAAAAAAAATCTAATATACACTCCGCCGCGCCGGATAGAGTCCCGAAACAATCCGACATGTTCGTTTTATAAAAACATTAAATATTTTAACGGACGATCTAGCGATAGGCGCACAGGTAGACGCGCCCGGACAATGCTAGCTAGCCGCGGGACCAACGCAAAAACCCGGTAATGAGCGACCGTACTCTCGGTCCTTTGCGCCCATTGTCTATGCGGCCGGCCTCTGCTTCTGGTATGAAAAAAGTATTCATTGTAGGCGCTTTTTTTTTAATTTTTTGTACTTTACTGGAGCAACTCTAATGGTGATAATGATTTGTGTATTCGAAAATCGAACTATCGATGCTTAGATTTTTTTTCATTATTTTTACATAGACTTAGGTAAAGTAACCAGCTAGATATAATAGAACAAATCGTTTTTCAGATTTCAGAGACAAAGAAATTATATTTTAAAGGGCTTATCGATAATAATATAATAAAGATTTTAAAATAAAACCTAATATTCTGATTAATTTTTAAGATAATGAGATGAACACACTATGGAGACGGTATACATTAGTTTTCGGCATTATTTTGTAATAATTTGATATATATTACCAATGTCAATAATAAACAAGAAAGAAGAATTTTTAAAAGTGCGCGATAGTCATTACGATCCAACAGAAAATAATGTGCTATAGATTTCAATGTTTCTCTCTCTCTCTTTGTATATATTTCAAGTATATTAAGAATATACTATCTTATTCTCTCATAGCATAAAACCTATATATGAATTTATAGGCGTCTCAAACATTTTCTTTTCATAAATTACTATTCAGACCGTCTCAAAAGAAGTTGAACTTCAAAACAGTCTATTTTTAATCGGAATAAGTCACGTTAAAATTATTTTCAAAGAAACATAGTCGCAGGTATCGGCTATTCTACATCTAAACTAATATTAGAAATAGGTAATGTTGGTGAGTTTGGATGTTCGGTGTAATCTCTGGTACTGCTGATCCGATTTTGAAAATCCTTTCACTGTTAGAAATGTATATTATCCCTGAGTGCTATAGACTACTTTTTATTGCGGTAAATATATATTTTCTATAATTAATCAGAATAAATGTGACTGAAGTCAGCAAAAATTCTATAATATGGCGTGCGGTATTTCAACGGTGTGAAATAAAGAAATAAAATCTAATGCAAAAATATTAATTACTTTTAGGTTTAGAAAAACATCTGCGACACCGTATATCTAAGTTGAATATCGCAGCCAAAATAAAAAAAACAGTTGAGGCAGTCATAAGGACTACAGACAGAAGTGAAAACTCAAAATAATGAAATAACTGTGTTCACTGTTGAATTTTTAAATCAATTATGTTATAGTATTCATTATTTAAATTTTATTATTCGTAAATTAAAATTATTATTATTAGTTTGGTTTTCTTATATGTTAGCACTCCGAACAATAATTTTATACAATTTATTAATTAATCCCTAATTAATTTATTAATAATAAAATTTTTTGGTGGTAGAGCCACGCTGAAGCTATTACTGGTTTCAGCACGAATGGGTCGGCTCGCCCGGGGTAGTATCACCAGACCCACAGAAACACCGACGTGAAGTAACAGTGCTAGCATTGATGCGTTTCGTTCAGTCAGTGTGACCGCCGGAGGCCTACCTCCCCTCCCTTGCCCTCCCCTCCCTTGCCCTCCCCTCCCTTCCCCTTCCCTTACTCCCCCTCTCCCCCAAGACAGGTTGGCAACGCACTTGCGACTCCCCTGGTGTTGCAAGTGTCTATGGACTGTGGTGATCACTTAACATCAGGTGACCCCCATGTCCGTTTGACGCCTATGATATAAAAAAAAATCTCACAATTAATGGGCTGCAGGATCTCAAGTTTAACGCAAACCGCGCAAGCGCAATACGGTCGGTTTCGCTTACTAGCATGTCATGACGTGAAATCATAAGTTTATCTCCTGCCAAAAGAATACCGCTCCACGTGCCTAAAGAAGTTTTAACTTCAAAATTGTTAAAGTGTTAAAAGTAAAATTAATTACATAATTAGATTTTTCGCGTTTGGAAATACAATTGAAACGGGTAATAACCGATTTAGCGAAATTGCTCGGGTCAGCTAGTCTTCTATACATATAATAAGGGTATAAATCTAACGTGTCTGTACTTTTTAGATTTTTGTAACAAAAATGTTGCAGGTGTCCAAGAATAAATAATAAAATACATTTCAATTAATTTTAGAAATATCTGTCTGTCTATCTGTCCGTTTGTATGCACACGCATCACTGCTAAAATACTGCGTTCATGTCAAAACCGTTACAAGAAAATTATAAAGCATATCTTCGAGTAACATTTAGTCTTTGTTACATTAAAATCGGTTCGGTCTATCAAAAGTTATTGTAATTTTAATGACGACGCGACTTAACTACGCGAGAAAAGTAGATAAGTAAATGGACTTAATACATTCAAATGACTTTGTTTGTCACTGTAGTACATCAGATTCCACGTGGACGAAGTCGCGAGCACAGTCATCAACTAAATACAGTAATTCAAATGATAGCATGTATTATGTTCGTTGGGGCCCACGCGCTCATTTCCGGTACGATCGGTTCGATCTCGTCACACACAAACTGCCATTAACCGATATTATTTGCATATTGGTATTGATTTTACGTAAGACACGACTTCTATCGCGTACTCGAATACCTGTTTGTCTAGAATCCTCAAATCACACGAGCAATATTGGTTTCAACACGTTTTTTTTTTCTAATTTCGAAGATTTGAATACATCTCAGTTTTATCTTAACAGTATTTTGAAATAACAATTTTAATGATAAGATAAATTATGTTAGGTATATTAAAATTCGGTTTAATTGATATAAAAGTATATATTTTTTTATATACATTTTATATGGTTTTTGACCGCAAGATTTTTGGCAAAACACGGGGCAATCTAGTATGATGGTTGGAGGGTCAAAGAGTGTCTATTCTGTTTCCATAGGGGCTATTCAAATATTAAGTAAGCACTAAAGGGAGTCGGGAGGATGTGGGGGCTTTGTCTTTGATTTGCTTATTTTTGATGACATAAGGGATGAGGCAATCTGGTTGTGTAGGTCTGATATATGAGGACTGTTGCACTCTCCACAATTGTAAATAAATAAATAAAATAGTATCGCCTGTGTTTGTATCTAATAAGATTAATAATTCAAGTGTAGTATATTTCGTTTACACTTATATCGTGTGGTCATAAACACACACCCACTATTTATTATCAAAATTTAAATTTTTAAACATAGATGCTTATAAAACCTATTTGTAAATCACAGTATATTTATTAACAACGTCATTAATGCTATGCTGTTTATGTTAGTCAGCTCATATATTAAAATCACATGGCAAATGTATTCGCCCCAATCGCTATCACAATACACATGGTGACAAGCCCGATACAGACTCTCTTTTAGTTTGTCGCGTTCTGGAATCAGTTCAGTTCTGATATCACAATCAAGCAGTTTTTTTAACTGACTAACGCTATTGGTTTGACGGGTCTTCATTTTCACTAGACTATAGTCTGACTGCAACAGCTGTACCACGCCTTAGGTATGCGCAGGGAGGTGGGGAGTGGGAAGAAAAGAGTATGAACACAAATGAGATTCGTAGTGTCAGACAGATATCAATCAATATGATTTTAGATAAGTACAAATAAAGAACCAAATTAAATTAAATGAAACTTTAATTTTTGGAAATACAAAAAAACTTAACGCATAACGTACGACCCACGTTTGGATATTTATCTCAGATGCGTTTGACACAGACCCCCCCCAGACTACACCATGATCTTGCAGGTAGCAGGGTTATTGCAATCAACTGAATGGACGTGGTCTTGAATGGCCTTCCTTCAGCGAAAGTTGAAGTCGTAAGATTCGATTCAATATTGATATAACATCCAAACTCACCAACACTAAGTAAACACTGCCTCGGAAAAGAATACTGTACAAACCAGAGGCTTCTTATAAGTTCTTTTCATTTGAAGTCCTGTATATTTTGGACCTGGTTTAGACTCATAATGATCTCAACTATCCTATGGCGGGTTAATAAAAACTCGTAAAACATTTAAACTCGACGCGAGACTACGCCGACCGGTCTTAGAAATCCAATTAAAAAATATTATTCATATTCAATAATAATGTCAATTGAATTCATGCATTAACATTTACCTATTACATCGAAGGTAATAAAAATGTTTTAGAGGTAAAAAAAACAAGTAACGACCAATAAACAACGACTAATCAAGTCTCTAAGCTTCCTCGTATCTTCTTTAATTAATAAGGCGACGACATTTTAGCGCTGCATCTCGAGACGTCCAATTATTGCGTTTATATTTCCAACGTGCGGGTAAACCGTGCTCATAACACGTCCAGCCGCGTCGCGTGGCTTACCGAACGCGAAGTTTAAAATATTTCCAGATAATAAATAATACGGCAAGTTTGCGTTTAAACACAATATCAATCGATGTTGTATGATAATGTAATCAAAGATTTTTAAGCCAAGACAGAAGTATCAAAATAGTGATACTAATAGGTAATTTTAATTTTAACAGATATAATCGAGTGTAAATTACTCTATAAAACGACCTACCTCCGCGTTATGGCCGTAACATACCCTTTTTTTAAATTAAAACCTCTGTTTATTCTAAGATTAGAACCTAGATCAGACCTAGATCATTGCGGGGTGGTAGGGTGTCTGTACCCGACTGGATCGCGACCACCGTACGGCGGGGTGGTAGGGTGTCTGTACCCGACTGGATCGCGACCACCGTACACCAGGTGGAACACCCGCCATAGTGGCACGTTTTGGCGTGTCGCGTTCCGGGATCAGCCGGTGTATATCCAGCAACCGGGGGGGGGGGCTGTCCCTGACTGGGTCGCTTTCAGGCCGGCATGACAGCGGCGACCGGCGATGGATAGTATGTCTTTCGGTGGTCGCCATTGTTTTTGGATTGTACTGTGCTTACCATCAGGCACAGTACAGTAACTTTGCCGAGCTACAATAAAAAAAAAAAAAAAAAAAGATCTACTGCAGGCAACTTTCATAACAAAACATGTGAGTTTCGGTGTTTGTTACGCTTACACGCTTTAAGTACTGAATCGATTATCATGAACTTTGCATACACGTTTTAGCGATACAGAAGATGACATAAGATACCTTTCATTCAGAAAAATGTACTGGTCCCGACGCATAGGTTAAATATAAATTATCATTAGGGAGGCCGCAGGCAAAATCAGTTTTTAATAATGTCAAAATACAATTGCATAATAGATTTTTTTTTATTTTTATTATGCCAACGGGCAGCAAACATGCCTATCTGATGGTATATGGTTACCGTCGCCTAAGGACAAACTGCATTACCAGGGTTATCCCTGTTGCGTTGCCGACCTTGTAGAGGATGTTTCAATCACTTTTTGAAGAGACCCATATCATAACTCTGGGGGAATACCGTGTTGGGTAAGCCATTCGACAACGCTAGCGTACGCATAAGGAAGGTTCTAGAGAACCTTACGGTTATCGCTATTTTATAAGGTTTTAGGGTGAGTGGATGTCGATTTTGAATAGTAAAAATATGAAGTAACTCTGACAAATGTTCTCATAATAATTCGTGGACAAAGACGAGAGTCAACCTGTGCCTTCTCTCGAAAAGAGAGGTATATTTCTTTATTAGTGGTATATTCACAGAACGATTTCTTTGTAACTAATTCGCGTCATTGATTATTAGTGTACCCGTTGAACTAGTAATCGCTGTAGATTTCAATAACCAATTAATGAAAACAATGTCACAGTCTGTAGTGGCATTACGTGACGCATTGTAGCATCAGATCACATATGTACAGTGTGCTCTCGAGTTAATTATGTAAAGGAGTTATAGAAATTTAATGTCGGTAACTGTACACGCGGCGGCGGCCGTATCGCACGGTTTTTTTTAATAATCTTACCTAATTCTGTATTAAAAAGTTGCGCTACTAGTATTCACGTTGATAAGTGAATACATTTCGAATGGTATTTATTAAGCTTTTGCATAAACTTGAGCGAAACATAATAACATTTATGTAAATCGTTATGTTTTTCTCTCGGTTATTGACTGTATCGATATTTAATTATTTAAGCTATATGATACTTGCTCTTATAATATTACTTTATTTCAATTATTTAGAATCAGGATATTTTTCGCGCCGTGTACTACTGTGTCAAATTTTTTTCACTTTATTATAGAGACAAAATGATTAAAGTGATAGTATGTTCGTGAAATTTGGTATATAATATATTGTACGTTAAATTTTGTATTTCACGAAAAAATGCATACTAAAATTATCAATAAAATTGTAATCGATAGAACAATAGCATGTTCCTTCGTTTGTCCTCTCCTCTATTTATTATATCATTCATTTCATTTTGGTAGGTTATTGTGCGCATGGCTTTCTGAATTAGTGTAATCCCTTTACAAGAGATGACGCACTAGTAATTTCATATTGAAAGCAACGGGAACAATGTAGCAGGTAAAGCAACTAAAACAGAAAACTAACTAAAAACTGTAACTGTAGTAAGTATTATAATACCCTACTATTAATCCGCACTATTATAATAATTTTGAACGTTTTAGATATTTATCAAATATGTACTATAATAATTGTTAATATTCCAAATTAGTTCAATAAATAAGTATGTTAGTCAAAGTAATTTTAATTAAACTACTTTGAACATATATAAAAGATAAGAAAGTTCACTGCTTATCTTATGAAACTGATTAATTTAAGTTCTTATGCAAAAAAAAAACTATTAGTTTAATAACTTTGCCTTATTTTAAAAATATTCGATTGTTAAATTATTCGAATATTCAATTTGAAGTTCGAATCGAAAATCATTATTCGATTCGATTCGATTCGACCATTATTCGCACACCCCTAATAATAATTGTCAAATTATTATAACGAGTTATTTTTCACTTCATACGAAAAATAACAGTGATACGTGAAATGTTCCATGTCCAGTAAAAAGAAATTAAATATATGTAGACAAAACAAACGACGATAATTGGCTAACACAATTGGCTATTAAAAACAATTGGCTGTTAAAGCACGGGCTTTGCGTATAATTACATAAAACAAATATAAGTACGCCAAGTAACATATTATTACCATGCTCGGATATTAAAGCGATGTAGTCGACAATTGTAATTTTTTTTATACCTATATTAAAATTTTATGTTAATCTCAACGTATCCAGCAGCTAGTAAAGTATTGTATAAATTATTCTCCGGCCCGATTTTATGTGCGCGGGCGCAAATTTAGTATTATTTCTAAACATTTTTACCATATAACGGTGTGTCGCGATGTAACACGTTCGTGAGTTCACGGAACGAAGCATATATTGCGTGTAAGGTATTCTGTTAGGAGACAAAAAATTACGACCGTATTTTGTATGCATATTTAATTCAGTTTACACGTCTGTCGGTACGCTTTATCGTCCGTATTCCTTTGGGTGTAAACTCTTATATATTTATTAATATTTTATAAGATACAAGTTGTGCCCGCGACTCCATCCGCGTGGAACCTAATGTAAAAAAACAATGACTAATAAAATCATCTGAAAATATTATGTCCATTTACTTTAAATCTACTTTGTTCTTTTACTTAAGTCGTGTCATTAATATTACAATAACTTTTGATAGAGTGGACCGATTTTAATAAAACTAGAGTAAATGTTACTCGAGCATATGCTTTATGTTTTTCTTGGTGAGGTTTTATCATGAACGCAGTTCTTTAGCAGTGATGCGTGTTTAAACAAACAGACAAATAGACAGGCAGACATTTCTATACCATACGAATATCGTTCTTTTGCTAAATCTTACTAATCAGAGATATTGAACAGCGATGATGGCGCGACGTCGTAAAGTTTTTTAGAACTTTATTTTTAGAACATGCGGCAAAGCACTCATAGAGATCGAATGGCTGTGCGAAGTACTAAAGACTCTAAATCGCATGTTAATTTGTGATCGACGACAATACAAATAGTTCGCCTTTGGACGGTGTCAAAGGAAGAAAGTTGGTAGGCAAGAGCACCCGTATAGCATTTTGAAACATTTCCAATTTACTTATTGGCTGTAAACAAGTCATGTTCTGTTAAAATGGTCAGTTTTTGTGTCACTGACGTAATTAATTATTTTGTGTACATCATTTGTTTACCGATTGTACATTGTTGATACATGGTTATTACTTTATCATTGAAGTCGTAGAATAAATAAAGAAAACTATATAATCGGTCAATTATAGCTTCCCAAATCTCAATTATTCTTTATTTTCAATAGTGACGCAATGGCGAAACAATGAGATTCCGAATTCAAAATCCGAAGACAAGAACGACTAAGACTCATCTGTCAAAGCCGTTCAATGTTTCTAAAAAGGTTTTTAATAAAATATCGACCGACCTCGCTTTGTTATTGTTATTTATATTAAGAGTGGCCGAATTGCCGAGACCCTTCGCACTTGGCCTCTGAAAAAAAATAAAACATATGTCACATAGTATTGGAATTTGAATCTTATGAGTATATAAATAAAGATTGATATTTTACGATCAAGATATAAGGTATGGAGTAATTTTAAGGGTATGGAATGCGACGGTTTGCGCGTCTAAGTTCGTTAGGTACTCGTTTTTTGTCGGTGTGCAAGTGAGATAGACGAGTTTCGAGACCTTTCGCAAAGTACACTAATGGGGATTATATGGGATTGCTTGCATCATATTGTGTTGAACGCTACCGTTTTTTATACATTATAATATATTCTTATTGTTTTCTATTTACGATTACTTGGAATATCTACTAAAAGCATAATATTCAATTGGTTGAACTGTATTATGGAAATAATTTGTTTATCGGTGTTTTAAGGACAATCTAATAATAAGGTTGTATATTCCACATGTCTGGGCATCCTTCTTAATGTTTTTTAACACTAAAAAGTCTATATGTGTGTCGTTACATTTCAAAATAAGCTAAATAAAATTTTACCAGTTCTTAATAATTTACGTTATTAATCAAGATCTTCAAATTTTGTACATGTGAAATATGACAGTTATAAAAAAATTAAAAACCTTATTTATGAAAGGTAAAAGTTTGAATGTCGTTCTCGATGTATAAAAACTGCAAATCTTAAAAAAGTTAAACATGTTATATGAACGATTAACATTGGATTTTCAAATGTAACGACTCATATGTTATAATATCTAAACCCGATAATTTTACTACAATCAATTAAAATAGATTAAGTATGTAAATATATATTACTAGCGGGCCCGGCAGACGTTGTCCCGCCCTAAATATAAAAAAAATCCTTGACAAATTAAATACCAAAACGTACCCCATGAATCGCTTTATCTACTGGTGAAAACCGCGTGAAAATCCGATCAGTAATTTTTGAATTTATCGCGAACAGACAGACAGGCAGACGCGGTAGGGGACTTTGTTTTATACTATGTAATGATATCTATATACCAATCTTTAAAACAACTAAAACGATTTTGACAAAACTTTCACAAACAGATACAGGATCTTTAAAGTATATCTAGTATTTTTATACGTTTGGAGGCGAACGACGTGGAAAGAACGCTCACGAAAACTACACAGTGACCTCCAACCATGTGAATAACATGGATGGAATTACAATTTGCGAGTGGTGGCAGCAGTCAGTATGCATCCGAACAGCTCTTCAGAACGCTCTCCGTGGTGGTTGTCTTTATAACGGACGCAAAGTGGCGTAACGTCCTTACAAAGCGCCAAACGGTTAAGCCCTAAGAAAAGTCACCGATGATTCGAGCTTGCATATCATTATGATTTTGGTGATTGATTTTGATTGATGATGAGTTAATTTAGAAATTAAACAATTAAAAATGCCTATAAATATAAGGCGCTTTTGGAAAATAATAATTTAAGAATAAAACACAGGTTTACAATATATAGCTTATTTGCAATTTAAGCCGCAGGTGGGAGTTAGGGTTTTTTTTTAATTATACTCGAAATATTTTTGATTGTTACGTTACGGACACGTTCGATTTTAATTTAAGGTCGTAATAACAGGCCATGTTTGTTTTTATTTTTGTCGGTAACTTTGTTTTATGTACCACACCAATAATCATGCAGGTCGAATTATCGTTGCTGTATTGAAATTGGCTAAAAGGGGAAGGAAAATATTATGAGAAAATCTGTACACTGGAGAATTGATCTTATACGTAGGATACTTACTTGGTTTCTATTTCACGATGTCCTGTAGTGCTTTTTTTTCGAACTGACTACGCTATTGACCTAGCAAGATCTTAACAGCTTCACCGGACTACTAAGGCGAGCGCTTAAGGCACTTAGCCGATTTTGATTAACAACTAGCTCAAGGGTGCACGGCACACCTCGGCTTGGGCTGTTGCCTAATACATGCAATAGTCCTGTAGTGCTCTAGAAGGTTTTTAGGTAATATCTTAGTATTTTTAAACGGCCTGATGAATATCTGTATCATAATACGCACGGTCATATTTTCTTACATTTTATTGGTATATAGTTATATATCATAAAGTTCACTTTCATTGCGTAACTACAGGTCTTACGTCCTATTATTAAACCGTAATGTCTTGGTATTTTCTTTTTTTTTTTTTTATTGTAGCTCGGCAAAGTGACTGTACTGTGCCTGATGGTAAGCACAGTACAATCCAAAAACAATGGCGACCACCGAATCGCCGGTCGCCGCTGTCATGCCGGCCTGAGAGCGACCCAGTCAGGGACAGTCCCCCCGGTTGCTGGATATACACCGGCTGATCCCGGAACGCGACACGCCCAAACGTGCCACTATGGCGGGTGTTCCACCTGGTGTACGGTGGTCGCGATCCAGTCGGGTACAGACACCCTACCACCCCGCGAAATCACCATCGTTAAATCCTGTTTTTAGAGTTATAAAACCAATATAACGAATGTGTAAAATAAGCAATATTTTCTCATGATTCGGCGTTTGAAATCGTTAATAATTTCTGGAATGATGAATGAAACCCTGCATACTATCCAAAAGAGATTTTACCCTAGTAATGATTAAGGGAAGTAAATAAGTAACAAAATCTCTACGAAAGCTTAAGAGAATTGATTAAATCATAGATATATGCTGACTTGTACTTACCAGGTACTGCAGGTATTTAAGACGGTTTCTCTACGTACTACATTTTCGCCCACAGCAGTAGGAGTCATACCAACAGTGGTACTTACGAGTACAAAAATAAAAAATAAAAACCATTACACGTCGTATGAATATCTCGTCAAAATCTTCATTTATAAGGTTCGGCCAGAGCCATGATGAGGAAACATTCAACAAAGCAAAATTCAAAACATAGATCGCTTGCCTTACTGTGTTCCATTTCTCGATTGCCAATTACGCGCAGGAACTTCACTATCCTATTCCACTCTCTCTGTTACATATTACAACTGCTAGATTCTCTAAAAGTTCCGATTTGTTCATAGTTAATATTTCATTCAATCGTATAGCTTTGTATTCTGTTTCTTATGTACTATTATATTTGTTATGTATAGTAGCTTTATTAGTAACAACACTAAAGCGATGGATTTTAAGTATAAAGAGCCGGTGCTTTCGTTGAAAGGAAATTATTACAATGAAACTATAGCATGGTGAGAGGAGTTTTTCAAATGTCCACATGCTTATCTACCATCCTCGAGTTGACAATCTGTTGTCAAAATCCACATATAGATGAGTTCTGCTATCGATACTTGAGAGCCGGTCTCTCTAGATTCACTGTGTTACCATAGTAGACCATATCGTCATTTAAAATCACGTGTTATTTTGGTCAAACACTAAAACCTATACCGTGTTATTACAAAAAGTTAAATACGTATTAAATACTTGGTTTCAAAAAGTTTCGTAATAAATGCACCGCGCTCACCCGAGGCAAGTTCGTGTTATCCTTTTTCACAAGTCTAAACCAACATAACCAAAGCGAGACAAAAGAACAAGATGGCGAGCGCGGTGCATTTAATATGAGACCTTTTTAAAGCCAGGGTTCAATACGTATTTAACTTTTTTGTAATAACACCGATAGAGTATACATAGAAATAAAACTAGTAACGCTTCTTTGCGATTGGTTTTTGGCATTTATAAATATATTAAACTAGCCGGCCCGGCAGACGTTGTCCCGCCCTGATTATAAAAAAAATCTTGACAAATGATATACCAAAACCTTCCTCATGAATCCCTCTATCCACTGGTGAAACCCGCATGAAAATCCGTTCAGTAGTTTTTGAGTTTATCGCGAACAGACAGACAGACAGACGCGGTAGAGGACTTTGTTTTATACTATGTAATGATTGTACAAATGCCTTTCTCGTGCCTATTAGATTGGCGCCGATAACCGGTGAATAGTGATTTATAGGGAAAGAAAACTTTCCATCACAGCCTTGTTACTCGGAATCAGATACCAGGTCAGATGTATCAACTATATCAATCCTTCCGCTCCCTCTCTCCCCTTCACACCTCGACACACCCTCTTTGTACTTAAGGTAACAGTCCAAGCCGAGGGTCGACCACTCTAGCACCCTTGAGCTGGCTGCTATTTGCAGGTTACACTAGCTTCTGCCCGCGACTGCGTCCGCATGGAATAGATACTTTGGGCTCACGCTAACACGTAGAGGGAGCTCTCAAAAGGAAAAGAAACCCCGACTTTGAAACATTTTTCACAGATGCTTTCGCTCCTATTAATCTTAGCGTGATGATATATAGCTTATAGACTTTCTCAATAAATAAGCTGTCTAACGCTGAAAGAATGTTTACATCGGACCAGTAGTTCCTGAGATTAGCGCGTTCAAACAAACAAACTCATAAGCTTTATAATCTTTACTTATAAATTTTATTCTGTACGTGTGTATTTCCTGAACTCCTCCTAAACGGCCAAATTAAACTCCAGAGTCCAGACTAACGTTATATTTTCTGTGTAAGACATGACAAATGTATTTGAATGGATTGCAACTACCATATATAAGGTTTGCAGGTTGGCATGAATGAAAATGATGGGTTATAGATCTCTTCACTATCGCCGATATTTTTGGGTTGCAATATACTTATCGTCAAGTAATGTGCAGAAACTCAATTGAGTTTGAATTAAAAAAAAACACTTTATGCTGCAAGTGTAGGATAATATGATTCTCCTATTAGTTACAAATTTGCGATAGACTTATGTGTATACATCATATTATTAAAGTCGGACCAAGTATTTGTGCTAATGGTCTTAGATAAATTACGTCTTTTAAAAATGAATGATAAATACAATATTTCACGTAACAAACCATTCAATATTGTTCAAATAAAACTTACATAACATTGTTCGTAACGTTTCGTTTCTAACCAATGATTCATATAATATAGATTGCATATGATTTACATGGATTACTCATTTACGAAGCAAATGAGGCTGTTTAAGGCGGTCTGCTGGTAATAATTGGGTTTTTACAACGATAAAATTAAGCAACAAACGTTCGGAACGATCGCGAACGGCTAGTGGCCAACGCCGCTGCCGCGCGCGCCCGACTGACTTGATAATGTAAGGTATACGCACCTGTCGCGTCGCGTCGCTCCGGGCTGCAGTTTTGCCGTTTAGACCAGAGAAACAAGCGCATTGCAAGATTATCGATAGTCGATATCCATCTATCTATACATATAATAAAAATGAAGTGTCTGTATGTAATATCAAAATATTTTTTTTTTACTGATTGGGTACGAAAGTGTACACGCTAAAGATAACAAAAATGCAATTTTTAAAATTTTTATCGGTCTGTCTGTCTGTTTGTTCCGGGTAATCTCCGAAACGGCTGGACCGATTTTGACGGAAATTTCACTGGCAGATTGCTGAAATTACAGTGGGTTACTTAGGCTACTCTAAATTAGACTAGCTATTAACCGTGGCTTCGCCCGCAATGCTATCTCCAAAATGGTTGGACTGATTTTCACGGAACTTTCATTGACATATATCTATCTTTATAAAAAGTAATTAAAGTAGTTTTGGATTTACTATCAAAATAACACTTTTTTACTGATTGGGTGTGAAAGTATACACGCAACTGATAACAAAAATGCATTTTTTTAAATTTTTGACGGTCTGTCTGTCTGTCTGTTTGTTTCGGGTAACCTCCGAAACGGCTGGACCGATTTTGACGGGAATTTCACTGGCAGATAGCTGACCTTATAAAAAGTAATTCAAGCAATTTTAGTTTATACTAGCTGTTAACCGTGGCTTCGCCTGCTGTGCTATCACCAAATCGGTTAGACCGATTTTCACGGGACTTTCACTGGTAGATAGCGAACCTTATAAAAAGTAATTGAAGTTATTCTATTTTAGAGTAGCTGTTACCCGCGACTTTGTCTACATGAAATTTAGCAAAATTTCATTTAGAGAAATAGTTATCAGCTTATTGTTTACAATTCGACATTATAATTATTAATAACTTTAATGATATAGAAGTCTTCCTAATAAGATCTTAGATTATAAACATATTACGTAAAGAGTTCCATAATATAATTTCTTGAGGAACAGACAAGCGTTTATTTTTTATATTTTTATAGTCACAAAATATTAATTATAATGGCAATGTATATTAAATGTGATGTAAATCTTAATAATAATATTTTAAGTTATTATTTCATTAGTTTCTTATACAGTGTAAGTGAGCACTGAGGTAGTTATATGGTGGGTTAAGGTTCCAAATATGTCGCTGATGACAAACCTCATTTGGCACGTTGTTAGTATTTATATATCTAATGTACACGTTACATGTTACTGTAAGTGGCGTGCGTGTCGTACTTACATTTGCTTTTAAAGAGCATTTCTATAATTGTACATAGTCTCACAATTTTATAATTCTTTAATATGAATAAAAAAAATGCGTGCGGAGCTACGGGTACAGCTAGTTATTAATAACTTTAATGATATAGATGTCTTCCTAATAAGATCTTAGATTATAAACGTATTACGTAAAGAGTTACATAATAATTCTTGCGGAACAGACAAGCGTTTATTTTTTGTATAGTCACAAAATGTTAATTATAATGGCAATGTATATTAAATGTAATGTAAATGTAAATCTTTATAATAATATTTTAAGTTATTGTTTCATTAGTTCCTTATACAGTGTAAGTGAGCACTGAGGTAGTTATATGGTGGGTTAAGGTTCCAAATATATTGCCGATGATAAACCTCATTGGACACACTGTTAGTATTTATATATCTAATGTTTACGTTACATGTTACTGTAGATGGCGTGAGCGTCCTACTTACAGTTGTTTTAAAAGATCATATCTATAATTGTAGATGGTCCCACAATTTTATATTTCTTTAATACAATTTTAAAAAACGCGTGCGGAGCTGCGGGTACAACTAGTATTAGAATACAATTCGGACACTTTGTGTCGTTACATTTCAAAATGAGCTAAATCCAATTTTAATCGTACATATAACATGTTTAATTTTTTAAATGAAATCATGTTTAGGTGGGTTAGCGGTATTTTTGACAGGAGATAAACTTGTAATTTCGCATCATGACATGCTAGGATGCTAGCATGCTAGCGCGGCTTGCGTCAGACTAACGACGCGTAGTATAGGTGCCTGTGTACATAATATAATATAGATATTTCGCAGCTCATCACACGTTATAGGCTTTATAAAAGTGTATATGTCGCGGCTGACGATGGGGGCGGTAGTTATAAAGGTATGACGTCAATCATAGATGACGTCCTCCTTATCAATTATCGACCAGTCACTGAAAACCAAACAGGTATTATTAATAAAAGTGTTTACCTTAAACAACAGACATAGTATTACGCTATTGAATATACATACATACGTTTTTACACTCAGAGATGTGAACGGTCTGAAAATCCGGGCGAGACTGAACCCCGCTCCATTTTTTTTTTTCTCGAACTGACTATGCTATTGACCTGGCAAGGTCTTCACAGCTTCACCGGACTACAGTGAACCCCGCTCCGTTGTCGTTACGCCTTTTATAGGCTTGCTTCGTTTTAGAGGGTAGCGCGTAATATTTATGTCGGTACAAATACTTTTTGACGATAGAACGAGCTTTTGTGCCGACATACATAATTATTAGAAATGTGCCGATTATGGCATTAGCCGACTAACCGACTAACCGATCACTTTTCGGGGGTATCCCTGACACTTCATTTACAACTGTTTCGCGCGTAAACCGTAATCGATACCTGTGAGCCTGTAGGAACCTGTTATTTACTTCGCATTGTTTTTTATTTTTGCTTTTGCTCGCATCAGAGCTGTAATTTTGTAAAAAAAAAAATTGTGTGTAAAGATAATGCTGTTACTGTTCATTAAAGTGAATCAGAGAACTCAATTAAAATATTTAAGATTTCATGAAGCGGTTAATGTTTAGGATTTTTCGAGATATTTTTTTACTGTGCATAATGCAAACATATTTTAATATGACTTATTTTGTTAATAAAAAATCTTATACTTGTATTTCAATAAAAAGAAATTATTATAAATGTTTATTCAAGATAAAAATGCATTATGATATTTGTATGTTAATTAAACACTAATTTTATCTCATGAATGTTATAGACATGTTTTTATTACAAGCTAGTAATTTTAGAAACTGATTATCAAAGCAAAGGTTGCTTTGCTTAACATTTAATAACGTATAAGACTGACTATAAAAAAAAAAATATTAATACACAGTCAATATTTTTATTGAATGTAATTCCTTCTACATACTTTTTACTGAGAAATACATAAAAAGTAAGAAGCCGGATAGTCGGCGCTTTTTGCCCACTACTCGTCGGGTTCTTCTCGCGCGCCCCGGCAGGGGCGTGCGGGGAGACCGTACCAGGATAACCCTCTAACGGTGGCTTCTCTCGCCTCCCGCCTAAACGGGAGCGTCTATGGATTTATTTCTCGCCCCTCATCCGGTGAGCGATAAGGCTTCGCCGCGCCATCTGGCGGAAATTTTGGTGACTAGGCATCTTGTTTCGTGGCTTTCTGCTGAGAGGCCTGGCCATCGATTTGGTGCAGTACTTGCAGGGCTCTCAGACATTTCTCGACCGTATCGGGGGTATTTGCGGCTGCCAGGGCTTTCATGAAGGCGTTGCGGATTATCTGGGTGGGGTCCTCTGGCGATTTCGGCTGCTGGGTAGCCTCCTTCGCGTCGTGGGCCCCTCCGTTGCGTTTTGGCGCTCTTCTTCTGGGAGATCTGTGGCCGGGGTCGTTGGCGGGGGCCATCAGGCTTCCCGCCGCCGACTCTTCAACCGTTTTAGGCGCTGCGCTCCGGTGCTCCTCTCGTCGCCTGGTGTCACCCGTCCGGGCGACGGTCCCCGCTCGGCGGTTACGCGCCTCGCGGCGGAACACGGGGCATAGGCGGGCGTTGTTTGAGGTATGCGCCCCTCCGCAATTCGCGCAGGACGCAGGCTCTTCTCGTGGGCGATCACAGTTGGTCGCGAAGTGCGGTCCGCCGCACCTCAAGCAGGCTATCGGGCGGTGGCAGTGGTGGGAGGAGTGCCTGAAATGTTGGCACCGATGGCACTGTGCCGGGCCCCTCCTCCCCCGCCAGGCTTCTATAGACGTCTTCATTAGAAGGATCTCTTCGACGTTGTAGATGGCCGGAATGAGGCCTGGTGTTCTCTGCAGGGAGCAGTGAAAGATACACCCAGGTCTTCCACCTCTTCCCTGGATGAGTCGGGTGTACTCCGGGTTGAAGCCTTTCTCGCGAAGTGCTTCGGTAATCTTGCCGGGCTCTGTGTCCACAGGTAGGCCGCGAATCGCGACCTTAAGACTTCTCTCCGTGGGGGGCGAGTAGGTGAACCAGCTCACCCCTTCCACTTGTTTCAAGTATTCAATGTAGACATTATGTTCTACTACATTACCCGGAAGGAAGCGGACCCCGCGTCCATGTGCGCGCGCGTCCGGTGTCCGTCCCAGCAGGTCCGCCAGTCGCCTGAAGTGCTCTGGCCAGTCGGGCAGGCTCTCCACGACGATCGGCGGGCAGCGTTGTCGAAGCGTAGGGCTTGATGTTTCCGCGGCGCTTCCCTCCGGTACAGGTTTTCGCGGTAAATTATTTTTCTGGGCCATCGGTGTTAGCGGGCGCGCCGCCATCGCAGCGTAAGATCGCTGCGACTGCGTAGGTGTAGGCGCAGGTGGCGCCCCGAGGCTCTCTGCGGGTATAGCCGCGATTTGTTGGGGTTCCGCAGGCATTTTTTCCCGCAATAATGCAGGCGCTTGTGGCTCCCCGCGGCTCTCGACGGGTACTTCAGGAACTATAGGCTGGTTCGAGGAGGGCGCTGGTGGCGCCCCGCGGCTCTCTGCGGGTATAGCTGGTAGTCTTGTTTCGGTGGGCTGGCTTGCCGAGAGCGCGGCTGCAGGCGCTAGTGGCGCCCCGCGGCTCTCAGCGGGTATTACAGGTACTCTGGGTTCCGTAGGTTTCTCCGTTGAGTGCACGACTACGGGCGTAGGTGTCGCCCCGCGGCTCTCGACGGGTATAACGGGTACTTCGGGTGGTTCTGTAGCCTGTGAGTATGCTGGAGCGGTTTGAATCGCTTGCTCTCGGGCGATTGGGCATCTGGTGAGACTGGTGGAGATCGGTGCTCAGCTGAGCTCGTAGTGGGTTCGATTTCTTGTCGCTTACGGCGCGCTGCTGTTATGAACGGCTCGAGTGATTTTCTCTGAGTTGGCGGGATTTCCGGGAGTGTTAAAACTCCGTTTATGGGAGATTTCAGCGCCTCTATATCTGTTTCTCGGAGTTCGTAGCCCTCCAATTCGTCCTTTAGGATACGCAGGTACAGCGCTATCCACCGTCTCATCTTGTCGGACAAGCCCCCAGCTGCAATCAGCTGGGCGAAAGCGACACTGTCGTTTTCGTATTGCTTTGTCCTGATCCAAGTGAGTCGGTCCAGCGGCTGTGGCGTCTCCTCGGGCGTGGGGCAAGGTTCAGGCTCGACAGAGCGGAGTTCAGTGTTCATAGCGGAGGTCGTCGGTGTTTGCGGGATATCGGAGTCCGTGGGCGTGCTGGGTGGTCGTCGTACCGACGCGGGATCTGGGTGGCCCTGAGAAGGGCCTTTTTTCTTCTTCCCCGAAACCGTCGCCGGCCGGGAAGAGACATCGCTAGTGCGGCGCATTGTCGCGCAGGACGAGCGGAAAATCGCGGAACTCGAGTGTGGAACGTCCTCGCGCGCGTGACAACGGAGCAATCCATTTTTGCCCACTAGTCGCTGACTAATTGTTAAATGCGATAGTAGCCCGGTAGTCGGTTTTAGCGACTAGTCGGCGCATCTCTAATAATTATTGCTCCGATTGCCAATGGATATGAAAAACACATTAATGTTAATAATATCAATAAACAAATTCTGAAATTTAAATATTGTCATTCACACTGTAATTAATATGAAAATTCAAATGAAAACACATTTATTTAATTGCTTTGAGCTTTCACTTCTATCGGCAGTCCTTATGACAGCATCATCTTTTTTCTACAGATTTCCAGTTTTCATACACCGAAAACGAAGTTCAAATTTTGCCGTTCATAAGGTTTTTAGTTTTTGTTTGATGGTCTTCCTATATTTGACATGTGCAAAATTTGAACATCTTGAAAAATGACGTATATATTAGGGACGACTAAAATAGGATTTAGCACATTTTGAAATATAATAACACATTTGCTTCACCTTGTTCGATGTATTTGGGATGAAGAATTGGTTATGTAGTTTCTGATCTTAATAGGATATTATACATCATAGGACAAGAATATTGAAAGATGGAACTTCACACACAAACAAAACATTGATATCAGCAAATATTTCTACGTCGCCAATTAAAGTAAACCTTGTTTTAAAATTTTAAAGTTTGTAATGGTCGTCCCAGGTGTCTTTTGAAATATTTTACTCGTACCGGTACACGTGTATCTTACTTATTTTACATATGTATGATTAGCTAGCTTAGTTTAGCTTAGACAGATTCGCGTTGTTGCATCCAAGGCAAGGACCAAGCTAAGGTTCGACCACTCTGGCACCCTTGAGCTCGATGCCAAGCAGCGGAGTGTTTTAAGCGCTCGCCTTAGTAGTCCGGTGGAGTTGTGAACGTCCGCAGTCAGTTCGAAAAAAAAGTGATATTTTAAGAACGCGTAAGATTTTTCTACTTAGTAAATCATAGAACTCTCCAACGTTAGGTAGTAAAGACAAGAATCTACACTTTTTTTTACGCCACATAGTTACTTTAGGTATCCTTCGATGTCGATAACAATGTGTAGTTTAAGAAATAAAACCGACAAATTAATAAATTTTAGTTAATGTAGATTTGACCTATCTATTGGGAATCGTACTTTTTGCTGGATGAGAGGTACCCTATGACCTGGTCTGTACTCCGAACAAGGTGTGTACAAAATTTTATGAGAATCGATTGATTCGTTAAGATGTGAAAACAAGTAAATTCACATTGTATTCTGTAATATTAATTGGTATAGGATAGAAGTTACTGTTTGAGATTGAAAAAAATTAAGATAAATCAATGGGCGTGGATTACTCGCGTTCAGGAGGTGAATGATACTATTAAAAGTCTGTACTATTCGTCGTCTCTTATCATTGAAACTAATTATTGATGAAAAAATAGGTCGTTTTCATTTAGATTTCATATGAATTGATTAAAACATACATACCGTGCGTCTATAAAAGTAATAAAGAAGAACGTTACGAGAATCATAAGATTAATTTAAACATGTAATGCCCATTAATTAACTAGGAAGTATTTCTTGGAGATTATTATCTGTCAAAAAAATCTCACTATATGGATTTAAATGGATGAATAGACTTGTATTTATTTTTTTAACTTATCACATTACCATGTTCTAAGTTCATAAATTTCCTGAAGGTAATGATGATATTAGATAATCTTTTTTTTTATACTTTATAGGTTTTATCGTTTGACGACAATCTCACCGGATCGTCAAATGACGATGTGGTCCAAGAAGGTACACACGCGAAAGCTAGAGGGGGACTGGCTCTCAAGTGCAACTGCCGGAACACACCAACGTGAGATTGGCGATACATTTTTAAGTTGAGGTTGATAGCTAGCTAGACGGACTTGGAAAATGTCCAACCATTATGCTATGGTTGCACCACGACATTTTCCTTCACCAGAAGGTCGGTGCAAGGAACGTGGTCGAAAACGCTACGAAGTAAGCCATCATCGCTTTAAGCAGACTTCAATTGTTATGTCAAAGTGGAGCAATGAACTATTATTATTTTTATTTTTTTATTCTCGAAAAGGGGCTATGCAGGCCTTAATCCTGTATCACTGCGACCAGTATTGATCTATTGTGATCGCCCCATATTACTAAAGCTCTCCGCCTAGTCCTATAGTATTTAAGAACTGCAGGACTTTTTTGGTTGAGAGCAATGAACTAACAAAATGTGGATCGTTCAAACGTGCACATTTATTTGATACTAGCTGTGCCTTCGACTCCTTCGGCGTGGAACCTAATGTAAAAGAACAGTGATTAATAAAATTATCTAAATGTATTAAGTCCATTTACTTATCCACCTCCACTCGTACTTAAATCACGTCGTCATTAAAATTACAATAACTTTTGTTAGTGTGAACCGATTTTAATGAAACTAAGACTAAATGTAACCCGTGGATATCCTTTATGATTTTTATCGCGAAGGTAGTACTTTAGCAATAATGCGTACAAACAAATAGACAGACAGACATTTCTAAAAAAGATTGTAATGTATTTTATTGCTTATTCCAAGACACCTGCAACAAATTTTTTCACAAAAGTCTAAAAAGTACAGACACGTTAGATTTACATACTTATTATATGTAAGTCTATTATTTGATTAAACAGACGAATAAATTGCTCAAACGTCTGCACTAGCTATATTACTATTACGTTTCATCGAAATTTGTTGAGTGGATTTTGCGTTAAAGACTAACAAATATCTTCACAAACTTTCTCGTTGATGATTCTAGTATAATATAATAATAATCCTAAATACATAAAAAACTACGAATTATTATATGGTGTTAATATTATTTAACTATAAAAAACGGTATCGATAAATTTAAGTAGCTAACGTACTAACTAAATATTTTATATCGATAAAAAAGTTTAAACTTTATGATTTGCAATCCTTAAACACAAAGTCATAATGGTCATTTCAATAATGGCGTGTCGGACAATGCATGCGAATGCGCGGAACCGCGGGTCCCGGGAGGGGGGTCTGTAGGGTGCGCAAGGGCAGGATCGTGCCCTTCACTGTAAGGTCACCTTGCGCACCGTGCACCTATTGTCCGTGCAACCTGATACAGTAACGGAACGCTTTTGTAAAATCTATCGTAATGAATACCGCATAAGGTGATTTTTTACTTAGACACACGCGTTCTACACTTTATTCTAACGAGTTCCAATTTCAAGATTGAATTTTAAAAAACCAATTGCGTTTTATAGGTGACCGTGACAGGATAATTTAGGGAAGAGCGGTTATACATTTATAAATGTTTTTTTTTTGTCGTTTCTTTGTTCATTGTTCGCAAGGTGCTTCGCGCATGCGATGCCAAGTGTTCCTCTATTGTTTTTGTCTAATATTTTGTTTTTTTTTTTTTGTTTAAGTTCGCGCTGATACTTTTAATAGGTACTGAGGTGTAATAAACACCAAAATTTAAGATTCGTTTCTGGTATAATTTAGTAACGTATGTATACTTATTTTGTATTAAACTATGTAATGTTTTTGTTGGAGTAACGAAAGTGCTTTTGGCTAAATTAATCGTGTTTGATACAGGTACGAAAAAAAATCTTTACTTGGAACTTTTATATAAAATTTTGGAAGGATAAATCGGTTTTTCCTTCTGGATGCACATTGTTTAGCTTTCTTCTGAGAAAGGCATCATCGGTGGGTTATTGAATCATCCAAATATACTTTTTAGTGAACATTTTTTTAATGTTTATATGCTTTGCGCTCCATGTTCATTTTTATAATATACTAGCTGACTCGTGCTCGTAATATTGGAGTTTGTTGGAGTTGGATACGAATTCAACCACTGTCAAGTCAGTCATGGGAGAGTCACTTTATAGGTAATATTAATTTTTTATTGTATAATATAATTCTTCCAGACTAGGACACTGAAATACACAAAAACAAACACAACACTTCATCATCATGACTTAAATAAATATTTACATAATAATTACTGTTAGTTATTGCGTTACCTTAAAGTTCAATTTTGTTAAAACTCATAAAATTATCCAAAGTTTTGGCAAAAGGAGAAAATACACACCTTTGTGCTTTTGTTAAAATCTGACGAACGTAGTATATTGTTAAGTAAAATATCATATAATACAATACAAAATTGGGGCAATTGAAAAAAATGTGTTCTAGAGTGCCTTCATCCAACGCATTAGTTGTTCCTGGTTCTGAGCTCTGCAAGATGGACTGGAGAGAACACCTCTACAGATAGATCGTCAATGTACAGATAGTAGACGCAGCAAGCTCGTAACAGTTACAAAACTTATAAAGCCATGGCTTACCCGGAATGTTATCCTGAATATATCCGGAAGCATATGATTTGCCATTAATTTGGTTGGATACATACTAGTTTGAGTTCCATGACGCAAACAAATCAGTCTTGTTTGGAGAGGATAAATCCTGAACATAAGTATTATAGTGATCAAAATATTCAGTCTGGATAGCTTCGTTAGCAAGAAGACCAACAGCTTTATTACTCTGGTTCCCACTGTGTCCTGGTATCCATGCCAAAACTAAATAAATTAACAATGACGTTGATACTAATGAAATTTAATAACTATGATAACTTGGGAATCTACTTTAGTAAACATCGGACTATACTGAATAGTTTGTAAGCAATTCAGAGAATGTGTCAATATGATAGTTTGATCTAATTTATGTGATACAAATTTGATAGATTCTAATATAGCAACTACTTCACTTGTGTAGGTGGAGGATAAAGAAGGGTATTTATTACGTTCAATAATATTACTGTAGATAAAAATGATATACATGTGTAATGTACCACATTGTCATATAAATAAATGTATTATTGCAAGTATACGGGTACATAAATAACATTGCCGTATGTTGCGAAATTTAAAAAGAGTAATAAAAAACCTATCGTGGCTAATTCGGAAGCCGATAGGTTAAATAGCTAATCATATTCAATTGAAATATGTCAAATATATTAAAATAATATTGAAATGTAGTGTCAAAAATTTCAATAAGAACAAAAAACCCTTTCTTTCTTTAAGGAAAACAATTTCATTAATATATTAAAAACACACTTATATATAAAGATTTTTGATACAGAAACACTCTCGAGCGTCACTAGAATACCCCCCTACATTATTATCACAATCTGTTCAGTAGTTTCGGCATGCATAGCGGACAAAGATACAAAGATTGATTTTTATATATAAACATTAACAAACAACCCGTGAGTTTATCCGCGTGGAATTGTAATAAAAATATAGCCTAACCGCCACCTAGTGCTAGTTTTTTGTAAACTTGATAGCTTGAAAACCTTTTCTAGGGAAAGATTCGTAAGAGTGTAATAGTATTCGCGAAAATCGACATAACGGTGTTGGATTTTTGTCTTAGACAGGTAGGTACATTTATATCACCTAAAATTTCCATTATAGTTTTAAAGTACCCCTGTCACAGTATAGATCTCTTATATTTATACTGTGCCGTTTTACCGCGCTATTGGTGCGTGAGCGGCGAGACGGAAGGTACGAAAGGACTATCTGTGTCAGATGCACATGAGATAAAACATCTAAAGATGGGTCGTGCATTATGCGTTAAGATTTTATATTTCTAAGAATTAAAGATTCATTAATTTATATTGGTTCTTTATTTGTACTTATATATCTCATCTATCTATCTACTAATCATATTGGAGAAAAACAGGGATTGGATATAATTATACACGTAAATATACTTGTGCTTCAATATGGTAAGATCTATCTGACACTACAAATCTCATGGGAGTTCATTCTCTTTCATTCCCACCCCCCACCTCCCCGCGCACACACGGCGGTACAGCAGTTGAGGTCAGACTACCAAATTCGTGATTTACGTTTTGTCCGCGGCTTCACTCGTGCTAATTTAAATTTCTAAGGATCTCCAAGGAGCAATACTCGATTTTTGAAGGAAAGGTACCCTTTTGTACATCTCTGTGCTCCTGACAAATTGTGTGTAAAATTGCATGATAATCGGTTGAGTGTTTAAGGCGCGAAGGCGTATAAAACAAACGAACTCATTTTCGTTTTTATAATATTGGTAAAGATGTATATGACTTTTTTTTCGGTATGGCATCTGCCTATGCCGGCAATTCGCCAATGTCGTGTGTGACAAATACACATTTTGATTTATTTGCAAAATATCCAGTTTAAGGTAGAATAATCTAAAATAGCAACATAGAGCATATGAACTTTATATGTAGATAAATAAATGTCACGAATGACAGTGGCGATAGTTTAATATAGCGCTATCTATTTTTGAACTGAAAACTTCTTTAGGTACGTCAAGCGGTATTTTTTGGCAGCAGATAAACTTACAATTTCGCGTGATGACATTCTAGCAAGTGTGACCGAGCGTACTGCGCTTGCGCGACTTGCGTCAGACTAGCGATATGTGGTATAGCGACCTGTGTACATGTAATATTGATATTTTGCGGGTCATCATAGATTTTATTGTTTAGTAAACTTTATAAGAATGTATAATAATTATCGCTCCGAGTGCTAATAGATGTGAAAACCAGACTAATGTTAATAATTTCAATATAAAAATTATGAAATCCAAGTCCAGAGAGAACACAGTTATTCCATCGTTTTTGAGTTTTCACTCCTATCGGCAGACCTTATGACTGGCTCGACTTTTTTTTTTTATTTTGTAAAAAAAAAAAACCGAAACAATTAAAGCAGGATATATTTATTGTTCTCTTTTCACAGGAATCGTCGCCAACATTGACGCTTATATCGTCAAAGGTAAGTCGAGTAATAATCGATATTTGGTAATTGGATCATTTATCATAAACATTGGCTTCGCAATTGGGACGATAATATATCCTGCTTTTTTTGTGTGTTTACTGGTCCGATGGGGTGATTGCATGATATTGTGATGTTAGAGGTGCGATTTCATCAATCATTGTCATGTATGAATCAGTGTATATAACAAGTATTTATATTTTTCGATTTTAATGTATAGATTTTTTATGGCCTCCATGTTTTCAAGGTATGGTAAATTAGATTTTTTATACTTTATACCTTATTATTAGATAAATATAATGTAATGTAGCTGTATTTTATTGATCAATTATGTGGTTTTATCAATGTTGATTTTAAACGTAAGTATTATCTTTACCTACTAATATTATAAAGAGGTAAAGTTTGTGACGTTGTGAGTTTGTGAGTTTGTGACGTTGTGGCGTTGTAAGGGGTAATCTCAGGAACTACTGGTCCGATTTTAATAATTCTTTCAGTGTTATATAGCTCATTCATCGAGAATGGTTATAGGTTATATATTATCACGCTAAGGCTAATAGGAGCGGAGCACAGATGAAAAATGTTTCAAAATCGAGATGTTTTTTTTGAGAGCTTCTGCTGTGTGTCAGCGCTAGCCCAGAGCAGTAACTATTACTACGCGGACGAAGTCGCGGACAGGGGCTATAATCTATATACTAATATTATAAAGAGGTAAAGTTTGTGAGTTTGTGATGTTGTAGGGGTTAATCTCAAGAACTACTAAACCGATTTTGAAAATTGTTTTACCAATATAAAGCCACGTTATTTATGGGTGTCATAGACTACATATTATCACGCTAAGACCAATAGGAGCGGAGCAACAATGAAAAATGTTTTACAATCGGGGTATTTTTTCCTTTTGAGAGTTTCAGCTGCGTCTTAGCGTCGCGGGCAGGAGCTATTAACTAATTATATTGTCTATAATCTATACTAATATTATAAAGAGGTAAAGTTTGTGAGGTTGTAGGGGGTAATATCTGGGGAGTCGGAGAAAAATGGTCGAACGAAAACGTTTCTTACGAACGCTGTAAATATGAGATATATATGATTGAGTTCTAGAGAAAAGTTGTAGCTTGATAATGCCTATTACCGCCCAACGAAGTGGGCACGGGTCGGCTAGTGTAATATAACTAGCGGGCACGGCGGATGTTGTTCCGCCATGACAATAAAAAAGAACCTTGACAAATTATATAACTTAACCTTCCTCATGAATCACTTTATCTACCTACTGGTGGAAATGAATGAATTTCTACCCCATGAAAAATTCTTTAGTAGTTTTTAAGTTTATCAGGAACAGACGGACAGACAGGCGTGGCAGAGGACTTTCTTCTATAATATGTAGTAATAGCAGCTTTCTACAACATGCGTTTGATAAAATACTGTCAAAAATAACGTAATATAACTTGGAAGAAGTGTAAAGTGACGTCACATGTCTGGTTTAATTAAATAATTGTGTTTCATACGTAAATATAAAAATAACGTTATTATAATGTACAAATATAACGTTATTTTTTATCGTTATCCAGCAGCTTTCTCACCGTTCAGCTAGTAATGTTTCGTTCAATGTACGTTTAACGAAGTGCTTCTGTCAGTAGTATAATATCTATCACATCTATGTATTGTTATTATAAAGAAGTAAAATTAACGAGTTTGTTCATATGATTCTAGCAAATATTCACTGGAACAACTAATCCGATTTTAATAATGCTTTCACTCGCAGAAAACTAGGTCTTGACTAATATATACAAACTTTATACGATTGTGTAAAGATCCTATATGTTATTAATTAAAAAAATAATAATTTCATTACAATTTAGGCGAACTCTGAGAGCTGGATGTAACTAGATAACCGTTGGAAATTACTTATTAATCTACTTCACAGATAAAATAGAGATGGCTTCTAATCGCTTCACACTTGTACTTATCACTTAACACTGACACTTGTTACCATCACTTATCACGTAACACCTACGTTCGTGATCCGCACTTATCACTTAACACCTACACTTATCAGTAACACTTATCATTCCTACTTGCCACTTAGCAAAGTTGAAATATAATTATTGTTAATCGATTTTTGATTAATTCGCGATAACATCTCTAATTTTTTTTACGCCATTTCGAAATTTAAAAGCGGCATTCTTTCCCTTTTGTCAACAAAACGTTCATAATTATTTACAGGCGAAATTATATATCTATATAAGTGCTCTTTGGGTTTAAATCTTCTGCTCAAAAGAGAATACAATAATAGCCAATGAGAAAATAGATATATTTGAATAAAATTACAATAAGCTTAGTGCGAGCCATAAAGCACGTCACCGACTTACAAAACAAGTTGCTATGTATTGCTTTTACTTTAATGTTATGATATGTTTTTTTACATAATAATATATTTCAAAGTTTGTTTGGAAACTTGTATATAGTATTTCGTAACTCGTATCTGCGCTTTTTTTTCGAATATATATGTAATGAAATACTAATATATTTTATAACATGCTGAGTGCTACCCGTTTATCTACTTCGCTAATACATAAAATTATTACATTTTTTACTACATAATATTAGGTCTTTACCTATGAAATTGCCGTTTTGTATGAAAAAATTTAAACGAATTTTTTTCATGTATTTTTTATTTGTATTAATCGAAGTACTCACCCACGCAATCAATGCATCTTTGCCAACGCAGTGGCAGTTTATTGATGCCCTTCTTAAAGGATATGTCTTAAAGAATAGGTCAAATTATGCTAGAGTTTATGAATTTCATATATATTTTACAGACTATTTGGTTTCCATTGTCTTCGTAATGAATGGACTCGCGTGCCATCTGTTGTAAAGTGGTTGTATTAATTCGTGAACGTTGGCCGTGCCGGCGTACTATAACTCACCAATATTTCCGAGCGATCATCTAAATGGTTTAGGAATACACACATACAGGACAAACAATAAACTATTCCAAAAAATATAAATAAAAAGGGTTTGGAAATATTTCACACACAAATTAAGATCTCATTTTAAAATGAAACCCACAATGAATACTTTTAATTCAACATTACATAGTATAAAACAAAGTCCTCTTCCACGTCTGTCTGTCTGTTCACGATAAACTCAAAAACTACTGAACAGATTTTCATGCGATAGATGCAGTGATTCATGAGGAAGGTTTAGGTATATAATTTGTCAAGGTTTTCTTTATTATCAGGGCGGGACAACGTCCGCCGGGCCCGCTAGTTAAAAATAATTAAGGACGCTTATAATGGGTGACTCTTGACTTTTGAATCAGTTTTCGGTGCTTGTCGGCATACATACGTATAATATACGTATTATAATGCCAATAGAACTTCATGTAAGTGAATTTTAAATAATTGCGAGTTTATCTCGGTTAGAAATAACTTAATTAGATAAAACAGATAATCCAGGAGACAGTCCCAAAGCTTCTACCGTACGGTAAAGCTGGGGATATTGCGAACATCTCAGCTCGTGTCGAGATGAATGTTACCCTAAAGTTGTGACTCCGAAGCTCTATGTTTGTCGTTCTGTTGTGTAGGAATTAAGAGGGAATTAAACTGAATAGCTATTCAGTGAGCTAACTTCCAATGGCTCCATATTAGGGTGTCCGTTGTTTACCAAGTTGACTTTTTTGACCTGGGTATCTTTCAAATCGTTAGTTTATAGCCTAAAAATATGCATGAAAAAAAATCCGATACTGTTTAACCGTGCCTAAATGACGGTACTTTTCTCATTCCTTTAAAACATAGATCTTTTCACTTTTTTTTTAATTAATTTTTACCTTGCTTGTTTTATTGTAAATCTTACCAAATATTATTAATTCTCCATCTACCATGATCAATTATATTATAACTAAAGATACGTTACCTAAATGATATTTTGACAAAACAAATGGTACGATAACGCGCACATACCTAAGTAACGTAAGTGAGCCGCTACACTGTGTTAGAATAAATATGGAAGTAAGATGACATATTCTCAATATCGGTGGTGAAAAAGGAATGGGTATATATTGTTATGTTACTTATATACGGGCGGATTGTCGGGACAATCGTCACAAAATAAGCTAACTGGCTAAGTTTTAACAAGACACTTTCGAAGTGCTTATGATATATCTAAATAGTTATAATGTCATTGACTATGATCCCTTGGTATGGAAAAATTTTGATATGGGTGTCAAAAATGTAATTTTTATATTTTAACAAGGTCAAAATATATTTTTACGAAGTCCAAGGTCCAATGCTGATGAAATTAAAATAGACCTCTCTTGAAGAGATCCCCTTTCCAATAAAAAAAATGAATATCCAAATCAGTTTACATATTTCATGAAGTTTTGGGATAACGAAAAATTTTTAAAAAATACAGCCGAGTTGAGTAACTTTTGATGTCGTAATAAAAAAAAATAATTAAGCAGTCCTTATTAATTTGTACAAAATCGAAACCGAGTTTTCACGATTTTAGAAGATCACCGATGTAATGTAAATTAATTAATATCTCTCGCATATAATTGTACCAGAAAACTTAGTAGACGCTCTATCATCTCATTTAGCCTTAAATTTCACGCGGTATTTTGCAATCATTGTACGAATAATTAAATAAATTAAAAAACACCAATAGTGATAACATCGTATATAAATTTCGCTAATGATACAACACGGCGAATAACATAACAGAGAAACATGTGGATTTTATTTGAATAATTTTCCTATTTTTACTGCGGTCGACAAGTTTTGGACTGTCGTGTTAAATTTCTTCTGCTAACATCTATCAGTTGTCATATCGTATGGCCGTTGAACTGTTCGCTATAAACTATTTAATATTTGATGCTATGTTAATTAGGCTTGGTTAAATATTCCTGTGCAAGAGATGTGAAGGAACTTGGTGTGCATTTGCAAAATCTAAAAACAACGGTGACCGATATATCTACAATACTTTGGCATGCCGACACCTGGATATACAGAAAAGAGTCAGCATGTCGGGTTTATGGTGGTAGGGTTATTTCACGTGATAGAATAATAATTATCCCATCATAAACACAAAAGTGAAATGAGAGCCAATGTCAATGTTATGATATATGCCTTGGTTGTTGACTTCAACGGCAAAAGAAGTGAGATCGAAATGTGTTCTGAGTTCAATGGTCAGTCCTAAAATTTATTTACAACAACATAAAATATGTTATAACAACTTAAAATATCATTTCTTCTTATAACTTAGGGTAATATATTTCTCTCCAGACGTCGTTCAGCAACATGCTGAACGCACGTCTGGAGAGCCTGGAGGGTCGCCTGCCTCCAGAGGCGCCCATTCGCCCGCCTCTGGCGGCGGATAGGAAGAAGGGTGGAGCAGGGGCTCCACCTGCGAAGCCGACGAGGTCGGCACCTGGGCCTCAAGCCCTGATCGCCCCTCTGGGCATTAATTGGGCCGAATTACCGGTCCCGGCGGTGACAACGGCGACTAAGGAGGTGGAGTGGTCGAAAGTGCTGGGCCGGAAGAAGAGGGCGGCCCCTGCCACGGTGCCCATGGCCCCAGTCACCGTCGCAGCGCCCTCGAAGGCGCCGCCAAAGCCGCCCGGGCCGAAGTTGCCGTCCGTCCCCCAGTCGGCTGCGGTCATCCTGACTCTGCAGGATGCCGCAGTTGAAAAAGGTGTCGGCTACAGGGAGGTGCTCGTAAAGGCGCGCGAGCACGTGACCCTGCCCGACATGGGCATAGGGGAGGTGCGGGTAAGACATACCGCCACGGGGGCCCGGAAGATTGAGCTCCCGGGCCAGAGTAGTGAGAAGGCCGCCGAACTGGCCCGGGAGCTGAAGACTGCACTGGCCGGAGTCGCCACGGTCGTCATTCCGACCAAAAAGGCGGACATCCGGATCGTCGGGCTGGATGATTCGGTGTCCGCCGAAGAGATCGAGTCGGTCGTGGCGGCGAAGGCCGGTTGTAAGATAGCCGACCTAAAGGTCGGCGAAATCAAAAGGAACTGGGGGGGCCTCGGAGCGGCCCACGTAACCCTCCCCGCGACGGCAGCCCGGGAGCTTGTACAGGCGGGCAAGCTTCTGATAGGCTGGAGTGTGGTACGCGTGCAGCTGCTGGATGAGAAGCCCATGCGCTGCTATAAGTGCATGGGCTTGGGGCACACCCGCCCTACGTGCCCCTCCTCGTCCAGCAGGGGGGACGGATGCTACCGCTGTGGCGCGGTGGGCCATAAAACGGCCCAGTGCAAGGCGGAGACGGCCCGCTGCGCCGTATGCGCAGATGCCGGGAGGCCCTCAGGGCACATAATGGGGAGCCGCATCTGCAGGCCCCCCACCACGAAGGGTAGGGACTCCCCAGCAATGGGAGCAGGCCCGAGGGTGGTCGCCGCCAGGCAGGAGGAAGTTGCTATGGACCAGTAATGGAGCACACCATACGCAACTTTCTCCAGGCGAACCTCAACCACTCCGCCGCTGCACAGGATCTCCTCATGCAGTCAGTGGCGGAGTGGGGCATCGGGCTCGCGATCGCCACGGAGCCTTACTTCGTTCCCTCCCGGCCGCAGGGGGCTGGGGACCGGAACGGCTCCGTGGCGATCGTGGCGGGTCGAGGTTCGTCCCTGGCGGTGAGAGAGTGTGGGGCCGGGTTCGTGACGGCCGTCTGGGGAGAGTACGCCATTGTGGGGGCGTACTTCTCCCCTAACAAGCCCCTGCGGGAGTTCGAGGCGTTCCTCGGCTCCCTGCAGGGAGCTGTCAGACGGCTGTCGCCGCTCCCCGTGGTCCTCATGGGGGACTTGAATGCTAAGTCGAGGACCTGGGGAGCGGCAGTCACGGACCTGAGGGGCATGGCCGTTGAGGAGTGGGCAGCCGAGTTGGGGTTGTCCCTCCTCAACCAGGGGAGCGTCCCCACGTGCGTGCGATGGAACGGGACGTCAGTGGTGGACGTCTCGTTCGCCACCCCGTCCGTCGCACGCCGTGTCCGGGGGTGGAGGGTGCTGGAGGAGGTGGAGACCTTATCGGACCACCGATATATCAGGTTCGAGGTCTCCACCTCCCAAGCCGGGATCGGCACCCGCCCCCGGAGGGGCGCGAAGTTCCCCTCTTGGGCGATGAGCCGCCTCAACCGTGAATTAGCGGAAGAGGCGGCCATCGTCCAGGTCTGGGCCATGCCCCCCCCCACAGGGGCTGATGTCGACGCGTCCGCAGCCCGCCTCCGTGCAGCCCTCACGGAGGTTTGCGACGCGTCGATGACGCGGAGCGTACACCGCCCAGACAAACGGGCGGTGTACTGGTGGTCGCCGGAGATCGCCGCTCTCCGAGCGGCCTGCTCCGCGGCCCGGCGGCTGTTCGGGCGCAGCCGCCGGCGCCGGCATAGGGACCCGGAGGCGGAGGCCCGGCTGTATGGCAGCTATAGGGAGTGCAGGAAGACCCTGCAGGCTGCCATCAGCCGGGCGAAACAAGCAGCATGGGAGGAGCTGCTCCAGACGCTGGAGGTGGATCCTTGGGGGCGCCCGTATAGTATTGTACGAATGAAGTTACAATCCTGAGCGCCCCCGGCGACGGAGACCCTCCGGCCGGAGGTGGTAGCGAGGGTCGTGGGGTAACTGTTCCCCGACCCTCCGATGCTACCGGCTCCTCCCATGCCTCCGCCTCGGGAGGCAGTCGAGGAGGTGCTCGACGGTCCTCCCCCTCCGATAACGGAGGAGGAGATGGGGAGGGCAGTCGAGCGCCTCCTCAGCCGGCGTAGAGCGCCCGGCCCTGATGGGGTCCCGGGTCGGGTGCTCGGCCTCGCACTGGGCCAACTAGGGGGGTGGCTTCGGGAGCTGTTCGACCGGTGTCTTGCGGTCGGGCAGTTCCCGAAGCCCTGGAAGCTTGGGCGGCTCTGCCTGATGGAAAAGGCAGGCCGCCCTCCGGACTGCGCGTCCGCGTATCGGCCCCTCGTCCTGCTGGACGACGCCGGGAAGGTGCTGGAGAGGATTATCTCCTCCCGGGTCGTCCAGCACCTAGAGGGCGTGGGGCCGAATCTGGCGGACGCGCAGTATGGCTTCCGGACAGGGCGTTCCACGGTGGACGCCCTGTCCCTCCTGAAGTCGCTGTCTGCGGAGGCGACCTCCCAGGGTGATAGGGTTTTGGCGGTGTCCCTCGACATCGCCAACGCCTTCAACACCCTGCCGCACGGGGTCATCCGGGGGGCGCTCCGGTATTTCGGAGTGCCCCCGTACCTGCGGCGGGTGTTGGAGGCGTACCTAGAGGATAGGGAGGTCGCCTACGTAGACGGCGACGGGCGTATGATAAAGCGGGCCACAAGGCGTGGGGTTCCACAGGGGTCGGCATTGGGGCCGCTCCTGTGGAACATGGGCTACGACTGGGTGCTCCGCGGCGTGCTCCCATATGGGGCACGCCTCATATGTTACGCGGACGACACCCTAGTCGTAGCCCGGGGGGGGGGGAGTGGAGGGAGGTGGAGCGCCTGGCCACGATGGCCACAACCCTCGTGGTCAGGCGCATCAGGAGACTGGGCTTCAGGGTGGCCCTCGAAAAGACCGAGGCCCTGCTCTTTCATGGGCCTCGGCGGGGGCCACCACCTGGGGCCCACATTGTGGTGGAGGGCGCCCGGATCAGGGTGGGGACCCAGATGAAGTATCTGGGCCTCACCCTGGACGGGCGCTGGCGGTTCGAGCCCCATTTCGCGGGGCTCGGACCGCGAATTGCTGGGGCGGCGGCGGCACTCGGCCGGTTACTCCCCAACATAGGGGGGCCGGGCGCCGGGTGCCGCCGACTCTACATGGGAGTCGTGCGGGCGATGGCCGCCTACGGGGCACCGGTGTGGGCTGACGCCCTCGGTGCCGCCAACGTGCGCGCGTTGCGTAATGCGCAGCGCACGGTGGTACTGAGGGCGATCCGGGCGTACCGCACGGTGTCCTCGGCGGCGGCCTTTGTGCTCGCCGGCTCCCTGCCCTGGGAGCTGGAGGCAGGAGTTCTCGCCGCCGTGTACCAATTCACGGCGGCGAGGAAACGAAGGGGGGAGCCTCCGGCTCCCAGGGAGGTAGAGGCAGAGAGACGGCGTCTCAGGGGAGACGCCGTCAAAAGATGGCAGCAGGACCTGGCGGACGAGCGGTTCGGGCGGTTTACCGTAGACGCCGTCCGCCCGGTCCTGCGGGCGTGGATGGATAGGGAGTGGGGCTCCCTGACGTTCAGACTGGTGCAGGTACTCACCGGACACGGTTGTTTCGGGTGGTACCTGCACCGGATCGCACGCAGGGAGCCGACCGCCGCCTGTCACGAATGCGGCACTGTCGAAGATACCGTGCAGCACACTCTGTCTGAGTGTGCTGCGTGGGGGGAGCAGCGCCGCATCCTGGCGGCGGCGGTAGGACCGGACTTGTCGCTGCCGAGCGTGGTCTCGGCCATGCTTGGCAGCGAACAGGCGTGGCGAGCGATGTCCTCCTTCTGCGAGGACGTCATCGCGCAGAAGGAGGAGGCGGAGAGGGCCCGCGAGGCAGATCCTCAAAGTGGCCCTCTCCGCCAAAGGAGGACAGGCGGGAGGAGGCGGCGCTTTGCCCAACTCCTCCTGCCACCGTAGCCGGACCTGAGGGGGTGGGCTGGGGGGCCCATCTCCTCATTGCACAGGTCCGGCGGACGAGGGGGGGCAGCCGATGTGTACCCGGTCTGTCCCTCTATAGGTAGGAGCCCGGCGGTCACCTTCCGCCGGGCGGACCGTGGGGGCGGCTCTACAAGGTTGATTAGCTTGAACGATCCCTTGCCGCCCCCACACAACGGTCTATCGGTACACCGTGGGGTTTTAGTCCGTGCGAGTCGGACATAACCCACTCTCTCCCCCGGGAGGGTGGGTATCCATAAGGGATTTCCCCACGTTAAAAAAAAAAAAGAAAAAAAAAAGGGTAATATATTGAAGCCCAAAGTCAGACTTGGCTAGTTCGAACATACTAATTATTATTAAGTACCTATTAGAACAGTCATGGAAGAGCCTTATGTTCGACGGCTGGTTTCTACCAGCAAGCCAAATTTTTGGAAGAATAAAATAAGAACTTAAAGCTTTAGAACTTGCGAAGGCTATAATATAAATATGATAGTACTACTTACCGCGTGTCTAAACCCATCATTCCTTAGCCTGTATACAAATACTGATTATGTTGACTTGTCGAAAGATTAAACTTTTACCAAGGGAGGTATTGGGATACTAAGGAAAGGGAACAAGGATTTCTTTGGAGCCGTAGAGATTCTCAACTTATCGAAGTTCTACTATAGTGAACACACCAACAGTAATTAAAAAATTAGGCATATTAAATTAAATAACAAACATAGTGCAGTTTTTGGCTCATGTGAATATCAAGGAATAAATGTGTAAAAAGTATAAATAGAACAATAATAAGAAAGCCTTCGCAAATTTTATAGTTTAGTTAAGGGTTTGCATTTGTAATGAGACATTGACGCACCTATAAGGCGTAGACTATTTAAAAAGAGAACGGTATTAGAGCAATCTAATATTTATTAGTAAACGGGGTTAAGTATATTCTCATGTTTAAATCTCGGAGAAGGACCTTAACTTTTAAATTTAATGAAAACTTCGTCAAGCACGACGTCGACAAGCACAGTTTGACATAGACTTGCGAGAAATAGACAATAATAGCGATATACTTGCATCAGGAAAGAGATAAAAACTTGGCTATTTCTAATTGTAAAGTTACAACTAAAACCTATTCTACTGTGTATAATTGTGTCTTTATAGAACTAAATAAGAGCGAATTACTTCGGTCGCAACGATTTCATTCATGTAAACAATTGAATGCAAGTCCCCACCTTTTTCTGAAATCATTTTAACTAACAGCATAAATACAATATCAAAGTAAGCAAGACAAGATATTATTATATTTAGTTAGTTACAGTTAATTGTTTTTAATTTTTTTTTAATTTAATTACTAACTAGAATTTGATAATAGCCTTTATAGCGTTTTTTTTTCCGAACTGACTACACTATTGACCTGGCAAGGTCTTTACAGCTTCACCGGACTACTAAGGCGAGCGCTTAAGGCACTCTGCCGATTTTATTCAGACAACTAGCTTAAGGATGCACGTAACACCTCTATTGGACTGTTCCGTGCGAGTCGGACATAACCCATCCTCTCCCTCGAGAGGGTGGCGTACCCATAAGAGATTTCCCCATGTTAATAAAAAAAGGGCTGCTGTCGAAATCCCGGATCTGACCTAGCTGAACTATTCTAAGCTATTCATTCATACATATATTCGTTTGTGAATCATACGTTCTGTAGTGCCTGAAGGTTATATTTGTTTGTTGGGGAGTGGAAACCAAGCTGGGGCGGCATATGTGAGGCGTGACCTGACATAAGTTTTATATATGTCTATTTTTGTGAGAAGGGAGAGCTTGCACCCCCCAATCAATTGATTCGCAATTGATACGCAAGAGTAAGCGGCGGTGGTTGTCTTGCGGCAATTCTTGTTACAATAGCCTGTGTCTTCTTAACAACGATCGTGAGCCTCCATTTAGCTAACCATTGTGGGAGGGAGTCCAGAGTGGGCTGAAAAAGTGCTGCCGCTCTGTTGCCGTTAATTGAAGTAGTCATATACACTGTGTCGTCGGCATAGAGCGCTAACTCTGCCTTGCCTACGACCAGGATAACATCGATATACAAGGCGTACAGAAAGGGTGAACAACTGCTGCCCTGCGGCACCACTGCGCGTAGTAGTATCTCCCTAGAGATACAGTTTTCGACTCTGACTACGGCTCTTCTATTCTTCAAGAAAGATCTTGTAACCCGGAATATGCGACCATCGATGGTGGTGGTAGTCGCGAGTTTATACAATAATACTTCGTGCCAGACGCGGTTAAATGCCTTCTGTATGTCATACAATACCGCCGGAACGTATCCTTTCTTTGCATGACATTTAATGATAGCGTCGACAACTCTAGAGAGTTGCAGCGTGGTAGATTGATCCTCTCGAAAGCCGAATTGTTCCGGTCTGAGTTTTACTGCGAACACTTTTGCCATTTTGTTCAGCAGGGTGATCGGTCTGTAATTCTCCGGATTCTGAGAATTTTACGTCACGTCAGTATAATACAAGTTACTTAGTTAATAAATATAGTTGCATCGTATCTCTCATAGCGCGCACTGCGACAGTCGGTGACCGCGGATTTTTACGCATCTATATTTTGTACTGTACTGTTACGCTTGGTCCGGTTGATCACGGATGTTCTAAGCTCTTGGTCAGGTTAATTTGTTTTAATTAAAATTAAAGCGACTCCGATCGATATACATAAATCGGTTTGATGGAGGGCACGTGTGTTTTAGGAGTCGGCAGTGACATCGGTTACGAGATCTTTTATTATTGTGTAGGTTGATTTTCTATTGAACACATCGGAATTTAAGTGACCGCAGCTTAGAAAAGGAATTGCCTACTGCCTGGAGTCCAAAAACATACTGATAAGTAATTATGGTTGAACCAAAATGTGCACTCTTTCTACGACTTTGGAGAATTTTGGTATTGATATTGTCGTTACTTTGTCGATGTTAGGTAATTCATTGCTGGTATGACATCTAAATTTGGTGTTATGATATATATTTAGGACATTTCTACTATCGCAAACAATATAACGACTATTAAAAATTCATATGTATATTTTGTGAAACAGTCAAGACTGCAAGGAGAGTGTGCAGAGGAATTACATAATACAATTCCACCGCCCCCATTCCATCAGAGAACGACTAAACGCCGTGTTATAACTTGGGAGTCTTCAAGAGTAGAGTGAATAGGCATCTAGTGGATAAGCGTGATAGTCGTCACTTACCATCAGGTGAGATTGTGGGCAAGCGCGTACCTGTTGAAGATAAAAATAAAAATAACTGAGACACTTTTTACTTTTAAACACACGATAGAATGTAGTCTAGATGTAAAGAAGACATTTATGTCTATCAGCATTATTACAATAAATAGATTCTGTTTGTGTTGGCCTTTTTCTGCAACGGCAAATGTCAATGTCCGGCGCTAAATGTAATAGCTATGAAAATAAAAGAAAAGGTTATAGGTAACACGTATGAATATTATTATCGCTTTATAACAAATTTCAAATTCTATTCTAATTTTACAATGAAATATGCAAATTATCAATTCTTTTTCGAACGAATGTGGTCCACTATCGTATAGAATAATATTAATTCAATATACAATATCGTTGAATCTATAATTTGATATAAATATTAATGCTAAAGCAAGAATGTACTCTCATTAATAAAAGTTAGACTAAAATTGGTATTTTGTGGCTAAACGTAGTATTATGTACCAACCAGTTTATAATGAATTTTTATTGTAAAATGAGGGTAATGTTTTTCGATTTTATGTATACGAGTATTCCATATGTGATTAAGCGCTGATTTAGAGCGTATAATAAAAAAAATATTAAATACAAATAAGTAAGTAATTTGTAAATTAGAAAAAAATAGTTAAAAATAAGTTTTGACTAGGTGTCCTAAAAACAAGACTTTTCTTAATAAAATATTTAGCTAATCAGTTATTACAATTCGTTCGTCAATAAACCTAACAAAATTCGAGTTTTTTCAGTCGGACTTATGTATTATTTATTTGTAGTTAATAATTCCGCTTATTAAGTTCCGATAATTAAGAAACTAACTTAGCTCCTTGACTTAATTATTTAAAATAATATAACAGTTACACTTTTTTCAGTTTCTGTTCAAATAATAAATTCTTAAAATATAGGAGAAGGCTTGACAAAAAAAAAACGTTGTTATATTTGGCAATCCGTATCTATTATAGGATTTTCAATAAATTAAAGAATACAAGAGCCGGTTTTTTTTTTTAATTTAGACTACTTTGTATTACCCATCTTTTTAAATTATTTCTGGTGTATTTGTTTAACAGTTTTCTTAATATATATAATACTGCTCTCAATAATATGCAAGTTGTTAATATTATATAAGTATAATTCACATTAAATTTAAATTTTGGTAAAATTACAGATATTTCAAAAGATAAATAATATTGAATAAATTATTTATATTTCCCGTTTATTTAATTACATTTCATCGGTAATATTCGGAATAAAAAATCGAATCCATATATATATCTACTAATTATACATGTTACATTATATATTATAATATATTTACTATTTACTTTTATTGATAAAATTAAGCGAAATCATATTTCGCTTAATATATTTGAATATTTTTTTAACCGACTTCAAAAAGAAGGTTTTCGATTCGGCTGTATTTTTTAATGTTTGTTTAAAATTAATAAACAAAATTAATTATAATCTATATTTACATATAAATAGGCAGCGCGGAAACGGTAAAGAACATCTCCTTCGGAGTTTTTGGCGGGATTTTAGTTTGTCATGTAGTGGATTTTATATTTTATTCATAATCTTGTGTTATTTGACTATATATTTGTGTAAAATTGGTGGTGTTTTGTGTAATATAGTTTGTTTATTGTGCATAAGTGAAGTGAATGGAAAATAATACCACGGAGCATGAATATTGAGATGCCACAAAAATTCCCTGGAAATTTGTAACAAGGGAGCCACCATCTTGTTGGAACATAAACATTGACATTGAAATGATCGCACGACACTAACTTGTAATAATATTAACTACTCGACAATGGCAGTAATAATGTAAAAATATTGGTTGCCAAAAATAAAGTAAAAAAAAAACAACTCCCTCTTCTGTTTCTCAGCCGATTTTCTTCATTCTCTTTTTGTTTAGTAGCTATTAACGAGCTTTAATGTTTTCAATAAAACAATGGAATGTATGTTTTTCTATAGTTGAAGTTCGACCACGAGACGAGCACTCGTACTTATAAATAATTAATAATAATATAATAAATAAAATTAATAGTATGAATTAATAAATATTCTTACGTCAGGACTTCGCCATTTATAAACTGATCTATAATAATTATTTTTTATCGGAAAGAAGATATTGGCAAAGTGATTTCATTTTAATTTCATTAGAATCGGGCTTTGGATTTTGAAGATACACTAGCGAACATCTCAAAATCGAACAAGATCAAAGACGTTCAAATGCATTTTTTATAGTAGATTTTTACGTCATTTTTATTTTTTGCTAAAAAAATTTATTACACCTTAATTATACAAGAAGGGCCGCGAAACTATTTTAGAGAAGAAAATTTGTTGACATTCACCGAAAATCATTGTCATCGTCTGGCTTGGAGATTTATTATCAAGAAACCTACTATATAGTACATTAACTTATTAAAAACCAACCACTTTGTATAGATAAGACTCCCTTTGTAGACCAAAGCGTATTCAAATGATATCACATATAAAAATCACTACAATATCAGGCCATAACTGGAACGATAATGTCTCAATCACAGTATGTTCGACTATCACATGATTCTAAATAGGTATCCTGAAATTAACCAGATCTTTCAATGAAGGATAACCGAATCCTATTAAACTAAACTTGCCGTTATCGCGCTTAGTTCGTTTTTTTTATCTCACTTTATTTTTGTTTTAGAAAAGAACAAGGTGTGTCGTAGAGACATATCATAGAAGTGAAACTTTTGTATCACAGGTTAGCATTTTAATTTTAAAAATACAACAAAAATCCAACGTCACACGATGTTCCCAGGCGGTCACCCATCCAAGCACTGATCGCGTCCGACGTCGCTTAACTTCGGTAATCGGACGAGAACCGGTGTTTTCAACACTCTACCCGACTCAGTTTTTACTTCCACTACTTTTCGTCACACAAAAAAGTTACGGATTAGAATTTAAAATTTCACTTCAGAAAGGCCGACAGTAGATAATAATTATTTTTTATATCTCCAAACTGATAATTTGGGTAAGGTATTTTTACTTATCCCTAGAAATCCCGATTATCTAGGTTTCGATGTATCAACATTCCGTGAGCACGAACATTGACGTCTCTTAGACTAATCCTATACTACAGTGCCTGTTTCATCATTAAATTCGTGAATTATAGTAGTGAAATTGTTATATTATATTAAATGGGTTTATTATGTTCAATATAACGGTGACCGTTTGATTGGTTGTTATGTCCGCTTAGGAACAGTTTGTCACGTTTGTGTCAGAGCGCTGATATTTCACCAGATAGCGTGCGTGATAAAACTGGGTCGATTTGCTTTATAATAAATCACTAGAGTTATTTCGTGTATGCATTTATTTTCGGATGAATCTTAAGTCAAGCTATTTAAATATGGCGGTAAAACGTATTAAGCGATGTATTTAGAAAAATATTATAGGTTGGCCCGCCCTGATATTAAAGTGACGCATGAGGATAGCAAACGCAGATAATTGGCTTATGAGTTTTTCATTGTGTAACTACCCACCAATGCGTGTTTGTGTACCTACCAATTCCTGTGCTTAATTATATAAGTTAAAATCAATTAAGTATTCTTCATCGCTTTGTCATATTACGAGGATTACGAGATTACGAGGGCGTAATCCTCCTGAACTGTCTAACGAGGGATGGTGAGAGATAAACTTGTCTTACATAAAGGTAACCTTGTTGTGTTGCCTACATAAAACGTCTTTTTAAATCTTACTAGTAGTCATCAGTATACAACCACGTGAATGTCTTTCATTTATTTCTTATATTTTAAAGAGCTTTCATAGAATGCATATACCAAACCCATCATAAACGTACCCTAAAATATTCAAATGTAAAGATTTAAGCACCTGTTTCATAATAGAAACTATTTGATTGGATTTCTAATGAGCGTAGATGTTTAACGAAGGATGTCTTTAGACAATGAGCCCCTAAATTAAGTCTCTTAGATGGATTGGTTTGCATGCCTGGATATGGATTTTGAATCCATCAAAAAGTGAAAACTTTTCATAAAAGAACAAATTCTGATAAGACCACACCATCGTAGTTGTAATCAAGATAATAAAAAATGTAACAGCTGTACTTTAAAACCCTTTACAAAGGTTACAGCAAATAAATTTCTGAGTTTTTGCACTTGACAGTCGTACGGCAATTTCGTCGTAAACTGCAGAAATAGTTCAGTTGAAGTGAGCAATTGCTAAATAAATATCTAAACTCCAGTTTTTACTACCAAAAACAGAGCTGTAGAAATATGTAATGATCCCACGGCTTCACTGGTGTATACTGCAAAGTTTCTGTTAATATGTTATTTTAATTTGTATACTAACCTTTACTAATATTATAAATGAGAAAGTGAATTTGTGTGTTACACTTTCACGCCATAACTACTTAACCGATTTTTGTGAAATTTGGGACGTACATTATCAATGGTATATATCTGGATATATGGAACATAGGTTACATTTAATTTAAGAAAAAGCACTGTTGTGAGGAATAGATCGAATATGCATTAAAGTGAGCGAAGATGCGAGCGGATGCTAGTTACTTCATATTTTCAACCACTTATTTATTACAATGCAACTTTGTACACGTTATTTGGTACACTGTAAAATAAGACTTAATGTATTTAATTTACTTAGTGACGATTTAATTTAAATTGTTATTATTTTATTTAGCATTGTACATGTTTCATTTGCTTTCTTACGTAAAAGATGTGATTTAAATATAAAATTTTGATTTACAATATCCCCGTTTTTTTATTATTTCTGTTATAAGCAATTGTTTACTACGTTATATTGGTTAATATGTTGCAACAAATAATTATACTGGTCAGTCCTTACGTGTCCACTTAATTTACTTTGAACCTAATAATTTGTTCAATATATTGTCTACTGCGACAGAATATATACTAAAATCTGGCCAGAGACCATAGTCAAGGCTAACAATAATAACCACCTAAATCTAGTAGTTTTCGAGTTACAAACGCATTCCTTGTTATTACAAAAAAGTGAATTACGTATTAAATACTTGGTTTAAAAAAGTTTCCTAATAAATGCACCGCGCTCGCCCGAGGCAAGTTCGCATTATCCTTTTTCACAAGTCTAACCTAACGTAACCAAAGCGAGACAAAAGAACAAGATGGCGACCGCGGTGCATTTAATATGAGACCTTTTTAAAGCCAGGGTTCAATACGAATTTAACTTTTTTGTAATAACACCGTATATGGATAAGGAAGGGAGACGTTGCCGTTTATTGTCAGGGTAATAATCTATCATATAATTTATCTATCTATAGATATATAAAACAAAGTCGGTTTAGTTACACCATTTACAACTCCAGAACGGCGGAACTGATTTTCGATTTGTTGAATTTGTCGTTTCCTCGAATAGCAGAATAACTATAAATATATCAATAAAGTTCACGAAGAAAAAAATTGACGAAAATACATTTTTATAAGGAAAGACATTTTTGATCTCGAGAACGGATAAATATTTTATTGTTCGTGTATCGTTATTTCGATATTTACACATATATCGAACTTAACTAAGTTCAAATATTCATTTTATCTTAATAAAATAGTGACTTTGATACAGCTAGTAAGTTAACACAACATTTATTAATTCTGAGGCGGTACGAAGTTGGCTGGATCAATTAGTATCTAATAGAAATATACGGAAAATGTATAAAAATTAATTTAAATCGGAACGTATCTTTTGTTAGTCAAATGTTTGTTATACAATAAAGGTGTCTGTGACCCCGACGTCGCGTCGCCGGGTCAGTAGATGGCTCTGGCTAAATAAAACTTGTCGCACTGCTCACTGGATATCAATTTCCTGCTTTACGTGTTCGTACTAAATATAATTCCGTTTTGTAACGCCACTATATTACTGGATGCTATTAACTGGAGATTACTCAGTTTTTATTATGAAACTACCTCTCAGAAGTATTGCGAATTCGCTACTCATCACTTATTACTCATAATATAGAAGACTGCTTTAATCTTTTTTTCTTAATACATTGACCACAATGTCATTTGAAGTTAAATGATGACGTAATCGAAGATGGTAAACACTATACACCTAGAAAAAAACTGGCTTCTTAAGTACAGCTGTGGGAGCATACTAACAGATGCTAGGAGAAAGATTTTCAACTCGTGGGTGGCAGCTAATCAGACAAGGTAAAGCTCTCCACCAAGCAACTTATAAGGGACACCGTGTAGTCGAAAAATAATTTTATTTCCACACGACGTCCATAGATGGCGTCACTCTATTTTGAAACTTGCTGAATTGCAATGTTATAATTTAATTGCGTTATATAGTTTTACTTATAGTTTGCTTTTAGCTAACCTTCTTCTAGCCTTTGCGTACTGTGTAATTTCGGTGAGATATTTATTACATGTGAAAAATATGTATAGATAATAATTTGTTATTCAAAGTAAAATTGTACTAAGTATATGAAGTATACTTCACTACATATTATTAAACAAAAACCCTCTGCCACGTCTGTCTGTTCGCGATAAACTCAAAAACCACTTAACGGATTTTCATGCGGTTTTCACCAGTATATAAAATGATTCATGAGGAAGGTTTAGGTAAGAGGGAGGGGAGGCGGGCTTCCGGAGCTCTGACTAACCGAACGAAACGCAACAATGCAAGCACTGTTACTTCACGTGGGTGTTTCTGTGGGTAGGGTGGTAGTGCCCCGGGCGAGCCGGCCCAGTCAAGCTGAACTCAGTAATAGCTTCAACTTAGCTTTACCGCCCACAAAACGACTACGACTATGTAGTTGTTTTTATTTATCTATACATGTAAATAAAATTTAAGTGTCTGTTATTTTTCCGGGCTATATTAATAAAACGGCTCAACCGATTTTGACGCTACTTGTACAATTCTATTTCTCTTCTATTTAGAAGACTTTTCAGAGTTTTATTAACATTACATATTTTCACGCCTTTCCACAAGGCCTAAGCAGTAATGAAAAATTCAACAACGGTACCTTGTAATCGGTAAAGGATCGACTAAGTTGAGATGACATTATTATAACTAAAAATAAATAAAAGACATTCCACGATGAATCCAGACTAAACACTTAGACATTCGCACCAGCTAGTCTGAATAAAAATGACTTTTCTAATGGTTATACAAGAACATAGTACATACAATACTTGCCAAACTTTATGACGTTAGATTTACATTCTTATTATATGTGTAGATACAGTATTGATATTATTTTGATTAGCACACGATCGTGCAATACATATGAGTCAACATTACCCGGAGTTCGCGAACGATTCTCACTTACACTTGAGTAATTTACTTTTTACATCCTTAACGTACAATAAGTATTACTCATTGTACGTCATGGGCATTCCTTAGATTTTTTAGATATGATTCAACAGCGGAGATTTTAACGAGTAAATACTCGATCGATCGGTTTATTGCTTTCGTTTTTAGTTCGCGAAACTTGAGTTATATTTTTTTATCTGTTCTCGGTTATATCTCATGTTTTACTATATTACGGGAGTTTTTGGCGGAATCTTGTATCTTGTCTGTCGTATAGTGGGTTTTATATATGATCCTTGCGTTATTTGACTCTATATTTTGTAATATTGGTGGTGTTCTATATAATATAGTTTGGTTATCGTGCTCAAGTGAAGTGGATGGGAAATAATACCACGGGGCATGAATTCTGAGCTATCACAAAAACTTCCTGGAAAGTTGTAACAAAGAAGCCACCGTCTTGTTAGAACATTGCAATTATTGCAAGAAAGTAACATTATTACCTACTTGACAATGGCAGTAATAATCTAGAATATTGATTGACAAAAATAAAACTAAGAATACTAAAACTTAAAACTCAAACGAAATTACAATAGTATTATAAGAAGCATGTGAATTTCTCCATGCCATATACGCCGTGTTTATTGTAACTGCACGCTGGTTCACTAATTGAATGAGTTAATGAATGAATACTTTATTACACTGCTTAGTTTGTACAGTGGCGAGCTTAATGGCACAAGACATTTTTATTGTTATCAAATTAAAATTTATTGTAGGTAGCTAGTAGGTTTTTAAGTAGGTAATAATTGTAGACGAGAAGAACAGAAGTAAGTGAAGTACGAGAACAATATAGAATTTAACTCATTTTATATGTTACATTTATAAAAATACTAGCTTCTGCCTGCGACTTCGCCTGCTTGAAATAATTACTTTGGGCTAACGCTAACACGCAGCGAAACCTCTCAAAAGAAAAAAAACACGATTTTGAAACTTTCTTCATTGGTGCTCCTCTCCTATTGGCCTCAATGTGACGATATATAGCCTTTAGCCTTCGTAATGTGCTTTGGGATTTTATTATAAAACCTATCACTATTATCTACAAAACTGTTATTGGTGTTAGTGAGCCTGAAAACATGGAATTATTAATTTGTTATTGTTTCTAGTATTTAAATTATGTTAGTCACGTAAAGCGGACTAATTTTACCCAGTTTGTGTATAAAAAATTAAATTAACTAATTATTGTGTTTGCGTCATACAAGTGACGCCATCTATTGATTAAATGAAACAAATAAAACACACGAACGCAATATTAAGATCAGTATTTGGCATAAATCAATTATTAAATTAAAATATTCAAGTAATTTAGAAGAGTTCTTAAATAAGGTTACTTAAGAAAACTGAGTAATTTAGGTACATTGGAATCTACAGTAAAACGGCTCACAGTTTTGTGTAAATATATATATTTTTTATATCTTTCTTCATTTCTAACATTTTAATATTAAGGTTTGTACACCCAGACACCCAATGCCTGATATAAGTCATTTGAAGAGACGACCGTTGGGATAATGACCGTGATAAAACTATAGCATATTAATAATATATCTTCCCCATCCGTCTAGCTATTTTTTAATGTTTTTTTTTTTATTAAAAACTAGCTGTGCCCGCTACTTCGTCCGTGTGGAGCCGGATGTACAAAACAGCGACTAATGAAGTCATCCGAATGTATTAAGAGTAATTACTATCTACTTTTCTCTCGTACTTAAGTTGTGTCGTCAATAAAATTACAATAACTTTTGATAGACCGAACCGATTTTAATGAAACAAATACTTGAATGTTACTTGAAGAAATGCTTTATAATTTTCTTGAAAAGATTTTATCATGAACGCAGTACTTTAGCAGTGATGCCTGTTCAAACAGACAGACAGACATTTCAAAAAATGATTGAAATGTATTTTATTTCTTATTCCTAGACACAAGCAACATTTTTTTACAAAAATGTATGTAAATGTAATATATGTAAAGTATAGACTCGTTACATTTACATTCTAATTATATGTGTATAGATAAATATTTTTTGACAAGTAAAAAAACCAGTAAGTGATTTTTAGAATCACGCTAGATCTAGTTACCGGTTACAATCTTAAGATATTTTTAGAGTTATAATAAAAAGGACATTCAACACGGACGTTCAGTAAATAATCATGATCAAATGAAGTGATTCGAAAATCGTGAGTGGAGATGCGCACGCGCCTCCTGTTCGAGTTGTTTTGGTATGGTGTCGCTCCGGATGCGGCGCTCGCGCATGCCGACGCGTAGATCTATATTTCTATTAGAAATGTCAATGTTTTTTTTTTCATTATACGGGTATATAAATTTTATGTATTTATTTGTAAAATGGATATGAAAGTGCATACGGTACTTAAAACGTTTTGTCTGTCCGGCTGTCTATGCGTTCCAGTTAACCTCCGAAACGAATGCACCAATTTTCATGTCACTTTCACTAACAGATAGCTGATATATACGGAGTAACCATTATTTGGAAAATAATCATTACTATTATTAGTTTAGGGTTCCGCGGAAATACAATCATAAGGATTATTACAAATGTCAATGTGAGTTTGTTTGTTTCTTTGTTACGCTTTAATATATGAAATAGATATAGCTAAAATCAATAAACTCCAACACCATCTCAACGATCTTCCTTATAGTTGACAAGCCTAAGTCTTCTTCCATGGAGTTCTTTATGTCAACTATGCTATTATGACGTCTTTAGGTAATGTTAGACTATATTTTATCGTTGTTAAATTTTATTCCATAATTTAACGTAGAGTGTTCGTGTCGTTCAGGTGTCGAATGGTTGGTAGTGAAGAATTCGATTAATATAATTATATCTAGATGGTGCATTTTCTTTTATTAGAAAAATACGAAAGATTAGTTCTTGTAAAAATTATAATATTTAATAAAACAATGGTGAAATACGTCAGATAAAACATGAAGACCAGAAAAAATCATTAAAAACCTTATGGGCAGCAAAATATTGAACATGGTTCTGTGTATAAATACTGGAAGTCTAAAAAAAATAAACATGTCATATGAATGATTAAAATTAGATGTAGTTAATTTTGAAATGTAATGATACACTTAACGAGCATATTTATTGACCGCCTTAGAAATCTGGTCATAATTGTATATTCAATTATAGCTATTGACGTATCTGAATCATGAAATTGTAGTTTGTAGTTTTCTTCACTACCGAAGTTTGTATCTGTTTTGAAAGAATTTCGTATATTTATTCGCACAATCTTTGCATTTTATGTGATGTTCTGCTTTTTCGATGACAGACTCACAATATAAGAGATTATAGACGGACATACGATTCACCAAATAAGGAGTTTATAGTCATAAATGTAAAGGTCGAGACGAATCGCGTGTTGAGCATATTTAAAAACCCCAAATTTGTAAGGTGTAGTAACATCTCGAAATATTAACCGCTGCTATTTAATATCCAGATTAATACAATAAATGTGAAGGTAGCTCATTATGTTGGTACATTTGTTACCTTTTTACGATTACAGCTAAAAACCGATCGCAATGAAATTTAACATACTAGTAGCCTAGGACTACAAAAAGAACATCGATATCTTTGTATTCTATATATAACATAGTATTATATATTTTCTAGTATTGCAAAAACCACAAATTAGGTAATTAGTACGAGAAACACGTAGACGAAGTCAATATAAATAGGTGCTTGTAGATAAAAAAATAAAGATAAAAAAATAATTAAATCGTTCGTGTCTTAGTAATTTTATAACTCTACGCCATGAAAAATCCCATCTAAACATCCAGTCGAGTACGAGTAAAGTGTCTCTGCTGTCGGTACTAGAAATAGCTACAAGTAGGGGAATCGGGTGGCACCTAAGTACTCATCTACGGTGTTGCCAGCTGGAGTAAAATTCGGAGTATTTTATTTTTAGGAGGATATTTTTGAATTAAAACTTATTAGGCGCGACTAGGAGGTAACTGGACGACATTACAACGGAAGTCCGTTACGGCAATATAGCATCACGTTGCTATACCATCCGGATTTTAAATATTTTTGATTTTGTCAATAAATAGTTCATAAACAAATCAATCAAAATTTTTTGATTTTCTTTTTTTATTATATTGAATAATAATGTAAATAATACAATATAATTAATTATCTATATGTGGGTGCGTGACCGTGCTGCCATCTGGTTTCAAAGTAAGTAAGTAAAAAAATTAATCAAAGCTTCAATCAAATCAGCTACTCTTATAACGCCAAAGAAGTTTTACTTCAATCGCGTGTGACGATTACACGCACTTTATATTATATGTTAAGGTTTTTTAATACAGAATAAAATACTAACTAGACAGTATACAAGCGATCTTGAGTATGTAAGCGATGTTATATCTAAAAATAGCAAGCCAACTTCATCTACCTAAGAAGTACTTCACCAAATAAAAAAGGTAGAGATTACTACCCTACTGGGTTTCAACTACAACAGATAAGATGAAAAATATCGCTTTAATAACAGTTAGTTAAAAGCCGTAGTTTTTACAATTCAGCATAAGCTCAACGATATTGTAATATACTTTTTATGTATTACCATAATCTCATCTGATGTTAAATGACTGTGTGCCCTAAGATAAACTTAATAAAAACACGTTAAGCTTACAAAAGAACTGACTCTCAAGTGTAGTTGCTGATACACACCTATAACTAGTTGGTGCCAGATTTTCTACACTTGAGTGGTAGCTAGACTACCGTTAAACCTATACAATACCAAAAAAGTAATGTATTTCACACGGGATAGAAGTGAAAATATCAAAACATTATTTTTAATGTCGGATCTTTCGTTTCTTCGAGTTTAAACATGTTTTCATTTTAAAAAAATAGTTTCGCAGGGCAAAAATAAACTTGTTCTTCTCACCCTTATTCCACCTAAGTAGAGTTGGCGCAACATGTTTCCCTTTTCCACTCTCCCTTATCAGATGTCATCTCAGTATTTACACATTTTATACACATACCATTTTTCAGACAATACATCCATACCTTTGTCGGTCTTCCTTTACTTCTATATCCGTCCACATCAAGACATTCCTCGTTACATGAAAATCAGGACGGAAATAAAATATATCAGGTAAATGTAAAATTAATGGTAATATCGGGCGATGCGGACTTCTGGCAACACTAACGTCGTAGGTGACGTGAGACGGGCAACGTTTCCGTCGCGGTGAGCACGTGGAGTTTGCAGTTTTTTTTTTCATTTACAAATCGGTACAGGTTCGATATGAATAATGCTTTCGGAGGAAGTTCCATTTCGAAGCACAAGTCGATGAGTCATTTTAGCAATTCGAAATCTTATTAATTTTATTTTTTAATACAGTTTTAAAATCAATGTATTCGTATGATTAATTTGTTATATAACTACATAGTTATCATCACATCATATATAACTACTACTAGGGTACGGAGAAATGACGGTCCATTGACCACAGACACCTTCTTAGATCCTTCTAAACGTAAAAAAGCAGTGACTAATAAAATAATCTGAATGTATTAATTCCATTTACTTTTCTCTCGTACTCAAGTCGCGTCCTCATTAAAATTACAATAAGTTTTGATAGAGTGAATCGATTTTAATGAAACCAATACTAAATTTTATCGTGAGCGCAGTACTTTATCAGTGATGCGTGTTCAAATAAAAAGACAGACAGACATTTCTAAAAAGGATTGAATACAGACACCTTAGATTTACATTTTTATTATATGTATATAAGAAAAAGTTATAGATATACTAGAAGGTACGTATAGATAGAAAATATACGGGTTTAATAACTAACTGTCCTTTTCTTGTGTCATAAAATTCGAAATTATGAAATGTCACACTTTCATTTTGTTTTTATTATGCGAATCATATTGAATCTCAAAATGCACACAGCTTCCCCAGGTCTCATTACGAGGTATTATGTGCGATTGCCATCCAATAAGTAGTTTGTAAAATAACTTACAACCGTTTGCGACTGCGTATAGGTTAATCGCATACATACATTATTACATTTAATATCAATAAAATACAGCATATAAGCGTCAGCTTTAAAAAAATCGTTAATGGACAGTCCAGTTTCAGGAAATTCTCCCGCGAGCGCTGTTATCATGCAATTAACTTATCGTTGTGATTTTCATCAGGAATTATAGTATGAGTTTCTTAAAATAAGAAGTAAGCTAGTATTTAATGAATCGAATGCACGTACTATGCGATATTTCTTGTGTTGCAAATGTCCTTAGATTGCGGTGAATACCTCCCAACAGGCGAACTAGACGCTTGTTTGTCTTCATCGTAGTATAAGAATAATAAAAGTTTCCTATCTGTTGTATATTGAAATTCAGAAATTATATTTGATTAAATACTTTGTTTAATTTACGTCATATTCACGTGAGCTAATGACAACATGTGACAATGACAAATCAACTCGGTGTTACCTGAGTAGAGATACACACTATCAGTGATAGAATTTTTAAAATCGGATCAATACATTCGGATATTATCGATCCTACATACCTACAAACTTGCAAAACTTATAAGTTAGAAATATAGATAAACTTGATAAAAAAAAATATTTAACATTATACAAATAGGTGAAACGGTAAACGGAATGGGCGTCGCTATGTCGGTATTACCGCCTGGGCATAATTCACAGCGATGTGGCAACGTTCTGTCGCCAACAGAAATAATACAAACTCCGCTGTGTGGGCAGAGATGCACTCGTATTTTTGTCGATCTAAGAAATATAAGTGGATGTGGCGTTTCCGTTTGGAACTAGATGTATACGTTTTGCAATTCGTATATCTTTTATTCGTAGCAATATTTCTTAGCAGATCCTAAATACATGTACTCATGTATACTACTAATAATATTATAAGGTTTATTATATATATATACATATATAAGGTTTATAATGAGGTTATAATCTATACTAATATTATAAAGCTTAAGAGTTTGTTTGCTTGAAGACGCTAATCTCAGGAGCTACTGGTCCGATTTGAAAAATTATTTTAGTGTTAGATAGCTCATATCGAAGGAGGCTATATATCGTCACGATCAGACCAATGGAAGAGTAACACCAATGAAGAATGTTTCAAAATCGTTTTTTCTTTTTCTTTTGAGAGGTTTCGCTGCGTGTTAGTGTTAGCGCAAAGTAACTATTCCACGCGGACGAAGCCGCAGGCAGAAGCTAGTATTTTTATAAATGTAACATTGTGTCCCTACAAAGTCATAGCTTTCATGATTCAAATATTGACACATTTTTAGGTTTTCTTTTTTCACGTTTTAGTTTGGCATCTTTTTAATACATTTTAAGAACAAAATTACTGGAAATTACCTTTATCGTGTAAACTGCTTTTATTTGTATTAAATATATCTAAAGTATAACGCCATTCCTCTTACCAGTAAATTGATTGCTAATTACCTACAGATATTTTGACAATACGCCAGGTTCTAAATCAAATTGCTAACTGAATTCACATTACCAGATAATGTGTAATATAAATTAGGAAATATAGGACGAGATTAAAAAAGACTTGTTTCACACACTTAGACACTAGTGAAAAATGTAGAAACTTGGATAGTCTGTCTGTCTGTCTGTATGCCATCGTAAGAAAAAGGTGCGTATTTATTTAAAACACAAACCGAAGAAAAATCGAACAATATGTTGCTTGCAGCTTTACTGTTAATTCGGTTTCAGATTACGTGTAATTCGAAAACAGAAGTAGTCATATAATAATCAAAAAAACATTATTTGCCTAATTCTAAATATAAATAATAACTCCATATCAAAACAAACTGCAGACGTACCTTCTTTCTCTTCTTAATTTTGATTTAAAACATATATGGATTAATAATTATGTGTTGGTGAAAGACAATTACCGTCTCGAGTGCCTAGACTTTCTTCGTTTCGATAAGCTATTCTGGGTTAGACGATTAGTTTATATCGATGCAGGCAAAATAACAGCATATTCGGTCATTGTTTCCGTCGACGTACGTTCATGGCATGACCCCAGGATTTCAGTGAAGAAAAACATCATTATGAGACCAGAGTATAGTGATAGAATATTTCATAAAGCTCACCTGGTTAGCTACCAGTCTTAAATTTATTATCCGTCATCAATTCCAGCAGCTATACTTTACAGTCAACTCTAGACTAAGTCTGTTACCGTGTACCATTTATACTATGATCATGTTTATTATTGAAGTACGGTCGTAGTGCAGACTTTAGCACTCTAGTTCCGATTTACCGCATCCAAAAAATTATAATCACCGACAAATAACTTCAAATATTATGAATCTTTCTTATACCACGGTAAAGTTTTATGTGAACTATAAGATTATTCACAGTTCCGTTGAACGATATATTTATATTATTACATCTAATACGTATACATAGTTTTTCTTCGTAGCGCTATAATTTCGGAATGTATCTAATATATAAATATATTTTAGTTACATTTTGTGATTCTGCTTGCATAATTAAATTTGGACTTTATATATTTGAACTTATAACTTTATATAGTGAAATTGGTCTCCTACATCATCAATAATATAGAGTACAAGATTTACCATACGGATGCTAAGTCCATTTTATTGTAGACCGAAGGGTTAATGTTTGAGATTTGCGACCCAAGTGTCGGTTTAAAATCAACATCAAAAGATAAGATATTTTACTCAATTTAGACTCTGAGAAGACGCTTATGAACGGCAACATTGCCAATAGTTCAGAAAACAACCCAGTCATTGAGAAGAATTAGCAAGAAATTCAATCGGGTTTATCTTTTCATAGTACATATTTTTTCATAAAAATACTTTCTAGTTACATTCGTTTTTGGCGGACGCTCAGAGAGGGTATTATTTTCAGAGATTACCGATTCACACATTGATTCACCCTATTATCATAGCCTTAGATATCAAAACACACTTACATGGTGCTTGAACTCACTATCCAGCAAATCGATAATGCGCTTTAGGACTTTGTTGGAAAACATAACACTACTGCCTAAAAGTACTGTTACTGGTCTTGCACGGAATATTATTTATTAATTTGCCTTGTAAGAGACAAGTTATCATTTAAAACGCAAGCCTACAAAAGAGAGACACATTTTTAGTAAATAACAATAATAGACACGGCTAGTCATTTGCAAAAAAGATTTTTTTTAAACTGACTACGCTATTGGTATGACGGGCCTTTACAGATTCACCAAACTACTAAGGCGAGCGCTTAAAACACTTCACCGTTTGGCAACAAGCTCAAAGATGCCGGAGTGGCCGAACCTAGGATTGGGCTGTTGCCTTGGATGCAACACCGCGAATCTGTCTAAGCTAAACTATTCATACATATAAGAATTCTTACCGACATGTGAGTTTCAAAGAAAAAAAAGATATTCTTAGCCAAGGCAAACTCGATAGTTTACTTTCAATCCTAATTATTTCCATAAAAATGTCTCTAGTAACAAAGGTCAAAGGTTGAATAAAAAAAAGGCTCTTTACATAAACTTCAATTTTGTATTGTTTATATTTGGCTCTTTTGTATGACGAGTTTGCCGACCACCGTTCTAGGTAACACTAAGTTCTTTATTTACCATTTAGAGTATAGTCAAATTCAATTCAGTCATAGAAAAAATCAGACAAACAAGAGATACTTCAATTTTATTTATTTGTGTAGATTATCGCATAGTTACGTTACAGATAAACGTGTGTATGGAATTTTTTTAAGGAATGTACGTGTTTTTTATTACGTGCGTGGGCGTGGTGACGCGCGTCTTGTTTTTGGTAAATGGCCGATGTAAAAAATTGAATGTACTGTTATGTGAGGTTTTTGGGACATTGTTTTCTCTTGTGATCGAAGCCATATGTACTGTGGTCTATATTTATAAGAATGTAAATCTAACGTGTCTGTACTTTTTAGATTTTTATAAAAAAAATTGTTGTAGGTGTCTAGGAATATGTAATAAAATACATTTCAATCATTTTTGGAAATGTCTGTCTATCTATGTGTCTGTCTGTTTGGTTATTTGAACACTCATCACTGGTAAAGTACTGCGTTCACGATAGAACCACACAAGAAAAGCGTATCCTCGAGAAACAATTAATATTGGACTCATTAAAGTCGGTTTACTCTATCAAAAGTTATTGTAATTTTAATGACGATGCGACTTAAGTACGAGAGAAAAATGGTTAATGAATGGACTTAATACATTCACATGACTTTATTAGTCACCGTTTTTTTTACATTAACTTCCACTCGGACGGAGTACGGATGCCGCTAGTTTATAATATAAATATTCTAGTACCGATTCAGATTTGTGCTGCGAGCAAAACCGCTGACGATTGCTAGCTATAAACACTTTAATAATAATTGCCTTTTAATCGTCACTGTTACTATTGCACAAATTGACCAACTTGTTTCTAGATTCGAGTTTTTTTCACCTCCCATAGTTGGGTTAATTAAAATAATAACTGTGCGGTACTAGATGCGAACGTATTTATTTTATAGTTTCTTTAAGAGTTTTTAGCGAGAGTTTCCGATTTGCCTCGGTCCGCTGATACTGCAATACGCACGATATTCGCAGAACAATCGCTCGACGCCAAAGAAATTAAAGTTAATAGAACAAATTATACACTAATAATCAAGTTACCTTGCAACAAATTTAATATAACAATTTTTTAAGGTGGTAGAGCCACGCTGAAGCTACTACTGGTTTCAGCATGAATGGGTCGGCTCGCCCAGAGTAGTACCACCTAGTACATAGAAAATCGACGTGAAGTAACAGTGCCCGCATGGTTGCGTTTCGTTCGGTCAGTGAGAACGCCGGTCATGTTGACACTTACATAACAATGAATAGCATAAAAGCATCAACATAAGACAGATGGAGCATAGATCGGTATAAGAAATGAGTATTTTTCTTTTAGTTTTCCTTGTTAAATTACGACCGACAGTCGCCGATATTTATAGACTGTACTGTACTTTCCATCAGGTACAGTGCAGTCACTTTGTCGAAACAGTTAAAAAAAAATTCTGAGTGTGGATCTAGGCGTCATGCTAGTTTTTAGAGGCTACGCTGCTTGATATACAAAGATTAAGGTATTTCTGAAATAATGTCATCTAAGTGCAATAGATGGCGCACCTATTGTGTCAACTAAGTGTACTTTATACAGTTTAATGATATTTTTAGATCAATATAAATAGTGAACCCATGGAAATGTCATCGAAAAATATCATTATGCCTTTTGCAAATTGTGACAAACTGGTCATTCCATGTTTCAAGCTTAGTATGACCAGAAATTGTTTTTTAGGTAATGGTGTTAGATTTTACAATAAAAACCTCAAAGTATTACCGAAGTGCTGGACTGTAAATTCTAGCACTATTTCAAACGGGTTTTGGTGTCAAAAGGCTACAATAAAGTGGATCAATATGTGAACGATAGTGATGCCTGGAATTAACATGCCGCTCTGTTCATCCACTAAAAATTATTTTAACTTGAACTTTAACTTTTAACTTTATTTAGTATATAAATAAATAATAAAATGCATACGTAAACCCGGTCGAATTTCTTACGGCTCTTCTCGATGACTGGGTTGTTTTCCGAACCGGTGGTAGTTTTGAGTTTTGACATTCATAAGCGCCTTCTCAGAGCCTAAATTACATAATGATTTTTTGTAAAGACTTACCAGTAATAAAAATTAGAAATGAGAAAATAAAGACATTTCATATTTATTGAGTATCTAAGACCGCATTTAGTCGCTTATTTTTACAATATAGATATACTTTATAGTTTTAATATTTCAGTCGACATAATCAAATAAGTTTTCGTCATCACGCGACATGTTGATTGTACGAATAATTGACAATTGGCAACTCGGAGTGGATTACAATTACATAGTCTCTGTCGTCTCTATATCGCCTTATGCTAGTTTACAATATCTTCGCGTAACATTTACACTGAACAAGTTAGTTTCAATATTTCTACAACATTTTATTGTGTACGAATGATTTTGAACTTTATTCTATAATGCATGCAAGATCATTTTTGCTATTTTTGTTTTAGCAACATGTTAAATAATTGCAGTAATTGAATTGGTACTAATTGCAACACGCGCGGTACCTTTCCGAAAACAATTACTGTCATAAAATAAATGTGACGATATAGGAAAGTATGGTCTGTCTGTACGTCTTTTATAGAAAGAGTGTTGTTTGTATTCGTCTATGTACATGTAGGAGCACGTCGATGTTCGCGATAAACTCAAAAAGTACTGAACGGATTTTTATGCGATTTACACCAGTAGATAAAGTGATTCATGGGGTTTAGGTGTATTTGTCATTTTTTTTCTTATAAATTTTAAAGGTACAGACACGTTAGATTTACATTCTTATTATCTGTATAGATTTAGCTTGTTACACTTTCAATATTTTTATGTCACCAATTATAGGGTAATCAACTTCGGAACACGGATTTGAGAGAAATACAAACTTCAGAATACAGTCAAAAATAAAATTTGATATTGACATCCTTGATGGGTATGTAAACAATGAAAATTTTAATATGATATTATATGATATGAAGTAACAGACAAACATACAGTCCACTTGATGTTAAATGATCATCGCTGTAGCTCGGACCTCTGGAGTCCCGAATGAAACCACAAATTAATAGGTTGTAATTCCCAAAGCTTAGGTTGGTCTCTCCTCCTCGAGTGTTAATCCCTGTATACATTACACATACATTTTATTAATGAAACCGCGTGATATTATTAGTCTGTATGTTATAGTTAAAGTTTGGAATGTGCACATAACCTAACCAATCTGCAGATTAACTGATTCATTCCGTTAATCAAGGATCAAGAATTTATAGTGTTTGCTCGCTGCTCGTGCTTATTTTTATCATAATTCCAACCTATCCTAACCTAGTACCCCGCTGTTGAGCTACAATAGAAGTGACAGCATATGTACATATCATCAAAATGAGAAATAAAACAATTTTCGTCATATTAACCTCGTCTCTAGAATAACCGAACTCTGCACTTTACCCGTTACATACGATCTTTAAATACTGATTCATTGTAACGATAATTTCTTATAGTTGAAAAACAGTTATTACGGTTCAATTTGTTCAAACGGTTTTAATAACAAATCGCTTGAATGTTTTCCATTTAGTTTGCAAGAAAAAATTGCTTTATCGCTTGAAAGTAATCGGTCTATATTCTGTTAATTGATACATTTTAGTTGTAAATATTAATGTCTGTTTGTTGGTACTCAATAAAAGCAGTTTCGAACGCCATACTGACGGGTAAAAGGTAGAAATTTAGTTTGCCACGTTTGGGTAAATTCAAATGTGGTAATATTCCCCCCTTAAACACCCATTTTTTATATTCGTGTTCACTGTTTCAAGCGTTCTTGGGATAAATTAAATAAGAATCTAAAGATCTCAATACAAAATATCAATATTAGATTTACACACACGCTATACTACGCGTCACTAGTCTGATGCAAGCCGCACAAGTGCAATAAGATCCGTCATGCTTACTAGCATGTCATGACGCGGAATTATAAATTTATCTCTTGTCAAAAAATAACGCTCAAGGCGCCTAAAAAAGTTTTCGTTTCATAAATACAACATAGTCGAGGAGTCATGGTAAACATTCGGTACTTTTAGTGAGTTTAGAATCATTAACAATATTCACAGCTCGTTTTTTATGCAATGGCAGAATATCAATCTGATGCAAGCATATTATGGTTACTGCAAAAAGAATCAATGTAATATTTGTTTAATATTATTTTATTGCTATTAATACATTCGACCTATATAAAATTTAAAATAGTAAATGAGAAAACAAACTACGGTATTTATATAAACTTTAAAAAGCAATTAACTTTTGATCTAATTAATCAATCTAAAAACACATCATAAATGAATTATATAGATCGACTTCGTTAAAGAAGTATTTTTTTACGATCATCTCGCATTTTGATTGAGAGACTTTACCATACTCTTAGGTGAGGGTCGCACTGCGAAATAAAACATCGCATCTTTTCCTCACAACTCTATAAAACACGGACCAGAACGAATGTTTACATACATTGGCGATTCATAATACATCCTTTAAAAAACAGTGATTTAATGCACATTTCACACGTTGCTATACGGGCACAGTGTGCGCCAATATTTTATGCATCATAAATTTGGATGTCGCTCACCGCATTGTGAAATACATAAGCGTTTGTTTCGTATTATAAAAAATCCAGTTACATGTTCTTGTTTCTATGTAATATCAAAAACAAATTACTATATAGAGCCTTGATATTTTATGAAGGAAGATCATTCAAAGGTCTTGAAGCCTTAATTGTATAAATTCAGCAATTATAACATGTCCTTTAGGTAAAAATAGGAAATCAAGATTTTAATTGTGATATTCATTAACAGTTGACAACTTTATACATTCCATAAATATCGCGACAAATTTCATTCGCAGTGAGTGTTCACATTCAAAACGCGGTATTATATAACGCGAATAAAAATCGTGCGGCGAGATTGCGCAGTGTGGCCTAACCCTTAACAGTATTGGACAGTTTAAATGTTAAGGATGTACGGTATTAATATCTCAAACGTGCACTTTAGCGTAAATGTCATCGTGTTTGATATTGTTGTTCAACTTTAATTATTAATAACTAATTTAAAATTATTTATCTGTATCAATGTTTAACTTATATTACCTATATTGGTTTAGATTGATATATATGTATATAAGATTGCTTGAGTTTAACTGTGAAACGGCTAAATCGATTTTGACGAGATATTTATAGATGAGAAATCTTCAGCGTTATCCAAGCTACAAAAAAAGTCAATGGAATAAATATGTTCTCCTTTGAATTTATTTATAAATTATATTGATATAATTATAGTGTGAATGATAATATTTAAATTTCAGAATTTGTTTATTGAAATTATTAACATTCATGTGGCTTTCATATCTACTGGTACTCGGCGCAATAATTATAAACATTTTTATAAAGTCTATTAAACAATCGAACATATAATGAGCTGCAAAATATTAATATTACATGTACACAGGCCTCTATACTACACGTCGTTAGTATGAAGCAAGCTACGCAAGCGCAATACGGCCAGTCATGCTTGCGTAGCATGTCATGACGCGAAATTATAAATTTATCTCCTGCCCAAATTACCACTCTTCACGCTTATTAAAGTTTCACATTTAGTAATAACGCTTTTCCATACGGAATAAGCAGTAATCATAAAATTTAACAGTGAACTGAAATTTAAATGATTACGAAATAAGTAATATTTTCTTGCATAATTCATATTTCAATTCATAATTCAAAAAATGACACTTGACTATTTGAAAGTTGGACATTTTCTGTTACTTTTCATTTTTTAAGAACGGAACAATAACTTATGTATGACTAGCGAGCCCGGCAGACGTTGTCCCGCCCTTATTATGATAAAAACCTTGACAAATTATATACTAAAACGTTCCTCATGAATCACCCTATACACTGGTGAAAACCGCATGACAATCCGTTCGGTAGTTTTTGAGTTTATCGCGAACAGACAGACAGACAGACGCGGTAGGGGACTTTATTTTATACTATAACTTATGTATGATATAGAATTAATTGACAACAGAATAGTGATCTTATAGCTTGAAAAAAAAATCCTTGTAAAGAAACCTTAAAAGCGGGTTTTTTTAATAGCTTTAGCCTTTTAATTTATTGCCGTACAGAATCACATTGCTACACACTTTAGTATCATCAAAGTTAAATCATTTAAAGTAGACACGCGAAGGTGTCGAAAAATATATCCTGAAGCCATAAAGGTATAAAATAATAGAGCAGTTATTTCAAACAGAATTGGCATGGTGAAGCTTGCTCGCGTTCTTTTAAAACTAAACAAATTAAATGCTAAATATTATTTTTTTCTGATTTTCACTTGAGGTACGTGGACCAAATAAATGTCTAAAACATAATAACATTATGATAATAAAAAAAAATCGTAAAAGTCAACCACAGCGCAACCTACCGGGTCCAATTGTGAATCTAAACCATTCTTCAATCAACCTGTACAAACTCAAAAAAATCATCAAAATCTGTCCAGCCGTTTAGAAGTAATTCAATCAGATACACACGGACAGAAGAATCACTACATATTATAAAATAAAGTCCTCTGCCACGTCTGTCCGTCTGTCTGTTCGTGGTGAACTCAAAAACTATTGAACGAATTTTCATACGGTTTTCACGAGCAGATAAAGTGATTCATGAGCAAGGTTTAGATATATAATTTGTCAAGGTTTTTTTATTATTAGGGTGGAACAACGTCCACCGGGCCCACTAGTTACATAAAGATATTATAACTCAGTTAGTTTGTTTTGTAAAAGTGAAGTAAAATGAGTATATCTGTCGGGACTACATTAGGGGCAGCCGTTACAAAGGTATGACGTCAATCATAGATCGCGTTTTTCTTGTCATTTAATCGATCAATCAATCAAGACCATTCAGGTGTTAGTAATAAAAGCGTTTACCTTAATCAGCAGACACAGTAATACACTACTGACTATAGTTAGTTACTGAGTATAGTTCCGATGCTCTGCGCGAGAATAATCCCCCCCGCCCTATTTCGCTACACATTTTATAAGCTTGTTTGGTATTAGAGGGTAGGGCGTAATATTTATGTCAGTACAAACACTTTTTAACGGTAGAACGGGCAATTGCGCCGACATACCAAAACTAAAAAAACTGTATAAGCGACATCATTGAGGTCTGCATTTTGATTGTAATTTAAAGGACATTGTATTAAAAGAGTGTAAAAAAACATTGAACGCTTGAGACTCGACTCGTGGTACGAACACAACCATAATACAAAACTTTTACTTCCTATACTTATGCGATATTTTGTCCGCAGAGAAAATATTACAGATAAGTTGTATCTTAGCGAGCAAATATAATTAAAACCAATATATAGCCATGTTACTATTGATCCGGCGGCGCTTCCCCCGTTGTAACTCATAACAAAGGAGTGCCTGTTCAGTTTATTCGATCGTCATCAACTCGATAGAAGTAGCGCGAAAGTAGCTATAAACATTAATGAGAGTAGTCGGCAATAATTTCGACACCCGCTTGCACAGTGTGGCACGTGCGTTAAGGGTCGGACGGAGACGTCGCCGCCTCGCGTGCCTGACCCTTAATTGCTGAACTTAGTACTGGGTTGTGTTTGCGCGTCGTGCCTCGTTTATATCTAGCCAGGAACTCGAAAATGCATTTGTATTTTCCACTGGCTCGTATTAAAAAATGAAGTACATTGCCTCTTTTGTCAGGCTTCCAAAAACTATGAGCATGTTCAAAGATAACTGGTCATGCAATTTTGTTGACTAGCCTTGATTTGGGTTTATATTGATTTATTCTGAATCGAAACACTCTGCACAAATGCGTGTAAAGAAACGGAACATAAATGAAAGTTTAGATCAACAATACACCTTTTTATCTAATATTATAATTCTTCATTTCGCACGTTCCTACACTTGTCTTATGTCTATGACACTCAACTAACTCTCTTAGCATATAGTTTAGTTCTTCCTTTTTCTCTTACTTGGCAAATATATGTTTGTGTTCTTTCTTACATTAAACATTACTGGACACCTGACACTCGAGAGTTCAAATATATTGAATGTTGTTGATATGACATTTCTACTGTTAGGATGACGGGTTGTAAATTCCTGTTATGAAAACAATAATCTTTGATAACGTCAAATTTTTAATTACTAAAATTTAATACAAAATCGATTAAAAATTTACATTTCTTTCTCACACGAGCAATATGCTTTACTAAGTAATAATTCTCTAGCAAATTATATGACCATATCATTTCATTAATATGACATTTCTACTGTTTGGATTTCTGTAAGGATGACGAGTTGTAATTCCTGTTAATAAAAAATAATAATATTTGATAACACCACATTTTTAAATACTGAAATTTGATACAAAACGAGTTAAAAATGTACACTTCTTTTTTTGGAGTAGCAATGATACTTTACTAATTAGTAATTCTTTTAGGAATTATACGATCATGTCAGTATTTCATAACATTAGTTATATTCAATTGTCCATAGCAGTGAATGCAAACGAGGCATCAAAGTGAGTGCGTGCGTCGGATACTTACGCCGCTAAGTTTGTTGTACTAAATTGTGGTATTGTGTGAAATACATAGAGGAAGGTATCACCTCGCGAACTGTCTCGGCTCGATCGTATAACTTGAGGTCGAATTATATATGAAATTATGTTGAGAAACAATTGTTTTTACAACCCCTTTTATTAGTCATTCCATATTCAAGATACAACATGACAAATTTAGGGGTGTATATTTTTTTATGGCGTTTTAATTTTTACCCACTGGATATTTCAGTTACTTATCAATATTACCTAGATTAGATCTTTTAGGAACCTGTTACTGAGAAAACTCAACTTTCGTATATGTCTTTCTTTAATACCTTGTGGGTTTTACCGTTTGAACACATGTGATGATGAATGACGATGTGGTCGAAGATGATAACCTAGAGGAGGACTGGCTCTCAAGTGCAGCTACCGGAACACACCAACAGGTGCTTGGCGACAGATCTTGAGGGTTATAGCTAGCCAGGCGGACTCAGAAAAGCCCTACTACTATGATGTTTTCCTTCGTCGAAAGCTCCGAATTAGTTGCTAGAATTCTAACCTACGTTCATCGATGCGATGTCCGAACACGCTATCAACACAACTTTCAGGTTTACACTCTTAGTATTTTTATCTATACTAATATTATAAAGAGGTAAAGTTTGTGAGTTTGTGACGTTGTAGGAGGCAATATTAGGATCTACTAAACAGATTTTGAAAATTCTTGTACCAATAGACAACCACGTTATTTGTGAGTGTCATAGGCTATATATTAAGTCGAAAAATGAAAAGACTTTTTTGTGGTAGTCGGATTTGCAAAGTAAATCGGAGGAAAAACGGTCGAAAAAAAACGTTTCTTACGAAAGCTGCCTTAACGATGAGAGATATATTATTGAATTCTGGATAAAAGATGTAGAGCTTGATAATGCCTACAGAAAAGTTACCGACAGCATATGTCTAACTTTTATATGTAAGTCACGAAAAGTAAATGTTTACCACCCAAAGAAGTGGGTACGGGTCAGTTAGTATTTAATATATAAAAATCAATGTTTGTTTGTTCATATTTTATAAGCTGCCACGTCGTTCATCTATCTATAGACTTATGTTAGCTAATTACTTACACTAGTGGGAAGATTATAGCGATAGTACATTTAACATACAATAGGTGGAGAGCGTGTTGTACGTAGATATGAATTTGAAAAAGCATGTCTGTAATTCTATATCTTTTAATAATTTTACATTTGTTTAATTACAATTCAAAAAGTGCGTGCAAAGCCGCAGGAATCAGGTAATATAATAAGTAATTTGAAATACATATAAATATTTTTGAGGCAGACTTCCAGAAAAATATGTCAAAATTATATCAATAAACGAATCGTTGGCATAATTTTCTCAAAAGCTACTCAAGTGGGTATCATGAAGATCAGTAAAAAAATCCTGTTTAACCTATATCAAAATTGGACAATTCAATAATATTTTTATAAATTATAAGCTATAAGGTTATAGTGATATATAAGCTGTGTCACTGTAAAGTTTTATTAAAATCTGTTCAGTAGATTTTCATGAAATACTAACAGACAGAGACATCTATGCATCCTCATAAACTTTTTCATTTACAATATTATTAACATTAGGATGTAGATGTATGTAATGTTTGCACTTAAAAATAGTTTTTTTTTTTTATTTAATCACATGGCTAAATAGAGAGTAACCAGTTGTCGTTTGTTATAATTGGATATTTAATTCCTTCAGTCATTTTAGGGCGTCGTCGGTAAGAGCGGTCAGGTCATCTGGAGAACCATTATATTTTCTTAGTGGGTATTTCTATACACTATATGCTATGGTTTGGATATCCGCCCCACAGTCACAGCGCGGTGAGTAAATCCATCTGCACCGGTATTTAAATTCTGCACACTGCCCATGTCTAGTACGGAATCTGTTTAATTTGCACCAATTTCTTCGCACGGGTCGATGTCACATTTTGCCTTACCCAATTGTGGTGCTTCCTAGGTTAATTACTGAAAATAATTAATTCAAAATTATATACAAGAAGCTGACTCCATAGTTTATCTATATATAGTTTGTTGTTATCTTTGATTATATACATAACATATACATATAATCAAAGGTTGTTATTTGCAAACGCAAAATAACAAACTATTATAAAGAACGCAGACATATTCCGTGCCTCCATAAAGAACACATTCACGAAACTTTTCAAGTAATAGAATTCCATAAAGAAGGACAGGTGTTAAGAATATATAAACAGCCAGACGGTGGCGTGTCTGTGTCCCTTTAAGCTGTGTTATAGTCGTATTAACTACATTTAAAACAGCTATAATTGTTGCAATCTTTGAGGACATCGCTTTACAAATGTTATTTTGCCTCGTTCAATAACTTACATTTGACAATGTTTAACAAAAAATTTAAAAATAGTGCATACAATTTAAACCCAATGAAGCAGTTACTCTCGTTATGACAAAATTGTTGTTTATTATCTAATCTATATATACTTTATTTATTTCAGTAATACCTACACTGAATCATTATTAGAGCTTACATAAGCTTACACAGAATTATACATGCTAACATCGTAACATCTTAAAGTGATCTCTGGCAACCCAACCGACTTAGGCAAGCTCTCATGTGTGTATGTACCTTAATCAATCTATCACCTTAAGTAATGCAAATTCCTTTTCCTTCTAGGGTTCGAGTGTATAATAAACGTACTTTAAGCCATATTTTGAAAGAGAAACGATCTGGTGCAACCCATATATATAAGAGATTACTGCGTCAGCAGATAAGACTGAGCAAAGGCACAGTCATCATTTAAGAGAAGTCGTTCTGAATTTAATCTCTATTAGCATCGCCTGTCAAAGAAAAAGTAAGTCTTTTAAAAAATTTATTCAATTAAATTACAATCGAGAAATCACTAGCGCGTTTTTTTTTGAAACCAAAAACTCGTTATTACAGATCGTTGTCCAAGTTACTAAAATTTTGTTTTGTATGTGTACTTCATGTTTTGTACATTACAATAATTTTCCAATGTTGATTTTATTTTTAAAAAGTACATCCTCTATATAAATCACGTACAATATTTTACAATAAATTTGAAAAACTATTTGCAAATACGAAGATTTTTTAGAAGCCTATAAATTGACTAATAAAGATCTCAGAAATAAAATATGATGTATTCACATTTATATCTGCTAAAACTACAATTAGAATATGAATGGATTTCATAACCTACCGTTTGCTTTTCGTTGTCCGCGTCACGTGAACCTAGAGGTCCGCCATCAACAGTTTAGGGGAGCGGAAGTGACGGTACCTGCTCACTGCTGAATAATCTTACTTCCAACGACGTGTGACGTACGATTCACTAGGACCTTATGACACTCGTTATTTTCACTACCAATTAATTACGAGGCCCTATGGATAAAAATTGAAGGAAAGGGGGCTATTCCCCTACTTATCTATATAAATAAAATTATAAAGTTCTGTCGTTATCCGCACATCAGAAGCCGTGCAAACATTACGTAAGCAGGCTTTTTGTAATTTCTGACCGCCCCCTTCCCCCGCTCAACAAAACTTAGCAATGCTCTCCCCCCTCCCATGCTTACGTAAATATTTATATCAGTATTTTTAAATATGTTCTGGTTAAAAACATTGCTAACGTAATAACCACTCAATCCCCCGTCCCCTATGCCATCAAAAACAAGCATATCTTCCTCACCCGTACAGGATAATTTTTTTTAGCTTTTCTTTTTAGACACGCGTCTAAAAAAATGATTACGATAACTTCACTTAATAGAAGGTTTATGCAACTATTTTTATAAGCACTATGCTTTCAGCGATGTGTGTTCTTTTGCCGTGGAAAAGTGGGGCAAGCGGTTTGTTTTTTCCTTTGTAGAAAATATACTGTTAACATAATAAGCTATGCAAACGAAGTCGCAGGTCATAGCTAGTGTCTGATATTATCACTCTGTCAAATAAGTTAATTATAATTAAAATATATATATATATATATGCACACTATAATTTGTAATCCTTAGCTTTTGTATTTTTACTATTGAATCATACTAAATGTCATATAATGGCTAAAATATTAGCTAAATTGTACTAAAATACTACTTAAGATTGTGATAATTCAGCACATTCAGCAAATAGCTGATAATAATAAAATATGTAAGTAGTTTTGGCCATTTAATTGTCATCTGTTTTACGTTACCTAAGTTTTCCATAAAGCCAATATATAGTCGTTTCTGCTGTCGTTTTGCTCTTGATTTTATCTATATCACAAGTGTTTTGAATGTTTGTTTATATCATCAATTCCTTTCCACTATATAAATATATAAAAAGTCGTGGAGTTCGAACTCCGATATGTACCAACGAATTTTTCGTAACCCTATCGGCTGACGGTGTAAGAAAGGGAACCTGAATCAGAGAAATGTTCTGGTAGTACAATCGTATGTAGGAAAATATAGAATTGTGGATTTCTCGGAGTTTGATATCGGCAATACGCTGTGGTCTGGCGTGGTGATTATACCCATACCTTCCTTCGGGAAGAGGCCTATGACCAGTGGATCTCTTACAGGTTGATGAAGGTGAACTAAGAAATCCAAATGTTCTTGTATTTGCTACTGTACTGTAAAGCTGTAGAATTACCTTGCGGCCAACATTCCTCTTACGATATTGGGTATTTTAGACGATTAAACAAGTTTAGACAATCGCAGTTTATTCAAGACAGTGCCGTCCATAAATAAATAAATAACAATAAAAACACATGTTTATTCTACTAGCTGCGTATTGTTAGTATTGGCATAAAATTTAATAAATTTAGCTTATATGGACCTCTTCGAGCTTTTTCTGGTAAAAGTCTCCTCCAGATAATTCCACCCGTCGCGAATTTTTACGATGTCTATTAGATATTTCCCTTATATACCCTTAGATATTTCGTAGTAATTTCGCCGAGCTATTATTCCGAAATACGAAGGATGTCGCCGCTATAATTGCTTATTATCTTTGACGTGGAAATTTCCAGAAGAAAAATTTAAAAAAATGTTATTATAATAAAGAAATAAAATATCACCGGCGTTCCAGTGTTAGTGAGAAGAAAAACCCCGAGTAACACGGAAACGTCTCATTCGTGTATCCAAAAATGCACTACAACTTGTTTCACCCAATTCAAAAGTGTCCTCAAACCTTTACTATGTTGTTGAGAGTTGTGCCGTTTTTCTTCTGAACCAAATAGTATATACTTACGCGACATCGAGGTGAACGCACTCTCATTAAAGTGACTGTAAAATTTATATATATACATCGACCGTTTAGTTGAGAGAGGAAAGAGTGTGTGCTCGAGTCGAGAGTCGATGGATATGTCATTGCGTGTCGCATTACGGGCCGGTCGTAGGGCTGCCTCGGTCTATAATTGTATATTTTGGAGTTGTTTAGCAGTATCTTAGTCTTTCATGAAGTGGATTTCATATTTTATTCATAATCATGTGTTATTTGACTCTATATATTGTATCGGTGGCTTTTTACGTAATATAGTTCGGTTATTGTGCATAAGTGAAGTGGATAGAATATAATACCACGGAGCATGAATTCTGAGATGTCCTAAAATCTCCCTAGAAAGTTCTAACAAGAAGATCACCATCTAGTTAGAACATCGAAATTATCGCAAAACTCTTGTAATATATTGTTACCTACAACGTACACTATACTGTCATTACAATCTATAACGCTCATTCTTCATATATCTGTCATTGTTCGTATGTCAATTGTTGGTTGTATAAAAGCAAGTAAGCAAAAAAAACCGGTTTTGTCGTAAAGACACACAACTTCTAAGTGAAACTTTTATATTACACGGAAACAATGGGAAAAATACAACAAAAAGCCAACAAGTTCCTAAACGGTCACCAATCCAAGTACTGACCGCGCTGGACGTAGCTTACTGGTGTCTTCAATACTCTTCCCGACACAGTATTTATCCCCACCACTTTTCGTCACTCAAAAAGCTTGCCGCGAGAAATTTTAATGTCCTCGCATAAAAAGTTTTACTTTATAAAATTACGACGGCACTTCGACAACCCTAAGGCCGCCGACGCTAGTAGAGCCCTTCGTGTCGTTTTATTTTTTGTTGTTTTGTCAAATTGTAACTGAAATAAAACTGGAGTGTGTGTGTAATAAAAATACGATTGGTACTGTTATTGCACCGTTACAGGAATAGTGTGCCCGGCGTCCGCCGCCGCGCGTCGCTCGGGTGTGCTCACACTTGTCGCGACCCCCGACCGCGTTCATTACACCACACGAACACGCGGTCAGCGTTCAGCGGGATTACTTTTCAAGTATTGAATAATATATCTACATCAATACCCATTTTATAATAGCAAAAACTAATTTATAAATAATAACTTCTACAAAGATAAATTTGACGCCCAATCATGAGGACATAACTAGGTTTTCTTTCTTGTTTATCTTTATTAAACTTAAAACAATCTTTCTTAATATGTTTTTTTTTACTTTTACCTATCTATACCTATAATAAGAATGTAGATTTAACGTGTCTATACTTAAAGGATTTTTGTGAAAAAAAAATGTTGCATGTCTGTTTGTTTGTACAGGCATCACTGGTAAAGTACTAGGTTTATGATAAAAAGTCAGCAAAAATCATAAAGCATATCCTCCAGTAACATTTAGTTTTTGTTTCGTTTAAATCGATTAACTTTGTCAAAAGTTACTGTAATTTTAATGACGAATACAAGTAAATGGACTGAATACATTCATATGATTTTCATAATCACTGTTTTTTTACATTAGGTTCTACGCAGACGAAGTCGTAGGCACGGCTAGTATTAAATAATTCGAAGCACGGAATAAGTTTATTCATGCATGCATGCATTTACACTCTTGCCGGGAAAATTTGAGGCTTGTCTGAAAAATACTGCCGTATTGTGACTTCTGTTACCAGCGACAATACGCCGACGCCGAGGCCTCTTTGTCACAGATCTTTGTTTTATATAGTATATTTTTTAAGTTTTCTCCCTATGCGTCTATAAATATTTTTCGTGTCATTTGAAATTAAACTCATTTGAATTAAATAATCTTTATTCATTTTAGTCCCTGTGTGAGCATTTCTACAAAGATGTTTTTACCCTTTATAGGTTTTAGTGTTTGACTATCATTTCTCTTGATATTAAATAATCGTTTGGCCTACAATAGCGACAAGTTCAATCTAAAGGAGGACTAACCCTCGAGTACAGCTACTGGAATACGTATATAGAGGGATTACGACAGAATTCCAACTTAAGAGTGCTAGGCTAACCAAACCGTGTTGTAATTTTACTACGATGGTTCCGTTCACCAAAAATTCCAGCCCATGGCAGAGTTCAAATTTATGTTTAGCGACGCAATGGCTGAAAATGTTTGTGTTTAAGTATGGCAAACAGGCAGACGGCCTATCTGTTGGTATATAGTTACCGTCGTTTAACACACTATAAGCTTAGAAAGACAGTCATATGAAGTGTTCGGAAAATACCTAACTTCACTAGAAAATATTGTGCCACCGTGTTACTATACCATGACAAGAAAAATCGCAATCCTGAGCTTGGAAATAGTACAAAAGAAAGATTTTTGATTTCGATATAGTTTATCCTAATATCCAAAGCGAAAACACATACGTACATACAATATCACCATATCGTTTTTAATATTATTGTTTTTTGTAAATCTGCTCGCATTCTTGAATTATAATGCTATATTACCCTCTTTCTCTCTTATTTTATATTTGATGACCTATCTTTAGTCGATTATTACTGTCATTTTCCAATAGGTAAAATTATATTACAAGTTTCTTGTGATTATTTCAAAGTAATTATATATTTGGTCGTTGTAGAAAATATCACCATTATTGTAACAGAAAGGTTCGTAGTTAATTAACTTTTTTTCTAAAATATTTTTAAAATTAATCTAAATGCAGACGGAGTAACAGTATAATGCACTACACTAATTATCATAAAACTGCATTGCGTCGCAATGTCACCGATAGAACTAACCACATTTATAAAAATAAAATAACGTAAACTGAAGTAGGTAAAGCATTTTTTTCTTAAATAAATTAAATTCTTTTTATTAAAACCATTACTTATTTCATTTTACTTCACTTATCAATTATATTTTGAGACTAAGTTTTTCACACGTTTAAACCAAAAAGAAAACAACAATCCTCTATTTTCGTAGTTTTGATTGTATTAGAGTAGCTGTTGGATCGGACTTGGATCGGAATTGGAATAATTTAATTAAATACTTTTTACGTTGTAAAAGTCTGTGTTCGGATACTAAATATATACATCTTTATGTAATAAATGTAGTGAATTTATAATATTTACACAAGATACGGAGACTTAAGTGATATACTCGGCCATAGTCAACGGCTTCACGGCGGCTCCATATTCAAAAATCCGGGGGAGTATTTCCATAAAATTTTATATATGCATTTATATATCCAGTTTCAGACTCCACACTACACACACTCTACAAAGCTCACATTGTGAGCAACGTCAGTTACACCATAGGCATCGTACTTGTCTCGATTTGCTTGACAATTTGTGGAAGCAAATTTGAAGACTAAATCAATTTGCCTACATACAGTCATACATCCTTCTGTTTAAGACATTCTACACATATACAGAACTGTTTTATACATCATATTTAGATTAATCCTGGGTCTATTCTATTTTATTTTATTATCCTCTATCTTTAGTTGTAACACAATTTTGATACATATAACATTATTTTTTCTTTTTAACTTCAGTCTTGCTACTTACCATTTTGTTTACTCCCATACCTTAGTATTTGTGCTTACATTGTAGGTGTTTGTGGAGTTACTGCAGTGAATAAAACCATGATGACTCGCAAGGCCACAACACAAGAAATGGAGAACAAATTAAGGATTACATTAGAAGAGCTTAAAACAACAAAAGATCTATGCAAACAGTTGTTGGACGAACGGAAGGATAGTGAGATTGAACTGAAAAAGATAATTGACAAGAACAGTAAACTAAAAAATGATTTGGCCGAATTACACATCGAACTAATGGACAGCCTTGCTCAGAGGGATGAACTGCAGGAGATAATCACATCCTTTAATCATTGCAGTGACACCCATGAGCATGCTCTTAGTCACATTACTAAATTAGAATACGAATTAAATAATTCCCATAAAGTAATTTCTGATCTTGAATTACAAGTAGATAGTCAGAAACTAGTAGAAACTGAAATACTGTATAATGAATTAATAGAAACTAGTCCTAAATGTATCCAGTGTCAAACAATGGCCAATATAAATTGTGTACGTTCAAACTCAACCAGTCCGGTGATGAGAAGCCATAAAAAATTAAAAAAATATATTAGGATAAATAAAATAATTAAAAAGTGCATTAAAAATATTAAATCTAGAAATAACAATAGATCCATAGCAAAGTTAGCACGTGAAAAGTCACTACTTAAAGAAAAAATTGAAAACTTGAAACTACAGTTCTTGGAAAATCAAGTTGTATACAGCAATGACATACAACGCTTACAGGTTGACTTAGAAATAAAGACCGATTACATTAAATCTACTTTATTATCATTGAATTGTTCACAAAACCAGTTATCTGAACACATGGTGTCTGCAAATGTTTGTATAGAATCTGTTGCTGAAAATATGTTGACTCAGCTACCCAGCAGCAACTATGAAACTTCTGGTTGTGGTCACTCTGAGTCTTATTTTGATACACAACCTCTATCAACAAATACTACCCACTATACACCTTCCACATGTCATTTGCAGACAAATGTACCACAATATAAAATTAGAAATAATACTCAGAGCCATGGGGGTGCTAATGTCAATGTTGTTACCAAGACTATAGTTTATAGTGATAGGATTGGTAGGGGTATGGGTTCTATGTTGGCACAATCATTAAATGACAATATGATTAATTACTGTATGCCTGGTGCCACATATAAGCAAATAATTGATAAAATCTTGAACACAGACTTCGACAGTCAATGTAATATTGTAATTTTAATAGGGGACAGTTCCGATGTAAAAAAGTTTGATTTATATAAGACATCAGAGAAACTGTTAAAATTGAATGTGGGCAGCATAATGTTATGTGCTTTTCCATATTCAATTTCCTTACCACAAAAAAATAACAATAACATTCATATGTTAAATACTTCATTATACAACTTGACATGTCGTCATAGTGACAAATTTATATTTTTTGATGTTAATAAATTTATTAACAACTTTATAATAACGCGGGAAAATATGTTTCTTCCCAAAAAGTATAAGTGTGACATAGCTACATTGATAGCTTATAATGTAAATAGGTTAAGTGACGCTGCAGTGTCATATAGTTCACCTAATGACACTGTGATAAAAATTTTAAACTAGTAGATAAGACAAAGGAGAAGTGTAATATTACAGTATATCACCAAAATATTAATCGCTTCTCCGGCAAAATTTTAGACATAGGCTTATTATTAAATAGAGAGAGACTAGATATATTATGTTTTACAGAAACATGGCTTAAACCGAACAAGATGCAATTCGATATACCCCATTTTTCGGTTGCCAGTGTATTTAACAGAACAATCGCTGTCGGTGGTGGTTGTATTATATTATTAAAAAATAATTTAAAATTTAAAGATAGAAAAGATATATGTAGTCTCTCAATAGATCGTATCTGTGAAGTGGCTTGTGCAGAGATGGATAAATTAATTATACTTTGTGTTTATAGACCTCCATCATCAAATATTTGTCAATTCCTACAAAAAATGGAGGAAATTCTTATGAGAATATTGAATAGTAATAAGCGGGTTTTGGTCTGTGGTGACTTTAATATAGATATCTTAAGTATGTCACCGGAGGTCACTAAGTTCACATCTTTATTCAAGTCGTTTAACCTGGATCCTCTTTTTAATGAGCCGACCAGATGTACGTTTCAAACTGCATCTTGTATTGATAATATTTTTAGTAACTTCAAGACCATTGGCAGTAGTATTGTTACTGGGATCCGCTCTGATCACAAAGGACTCCTTGTTAAAATAAGTTATGATAAACCTAGTGCTGACTGCAAGAAACAAACTAGACTTATATCGAAAAGTAGACTAGATCTTTTAAATCATCATATTGCACAATGTCTATCTTCCAAAACTTTTAATAATCAAGATCCAGATTGTTATTATGACAATTTATTTAGTATCATAAGCACTGAATTCAGTAAACATTGCCCAAGAAAGGTTATTAATGTAAAGGAAAAAACTAGTTTTAGTGAATGGGCAACAACAGGCATTAAGAAAAGTAGAGATCGACTGTATGATCTTTATTATAGGAGATCACTAACAAGTAGTGAATCCTTTCATGCTTATGTTAGAAATTATTCTAAAGTTTTTAAACGTGTTTGTATTGCTGCCAAAGCAAAGTTTTTCGGAAATAAAGTTCTTGAATCTAGAAATAAGACCAAAACTGTTTGGCATATTATAAATAAAGAATTAGGTAAAAATAAAATAAATGATAATTCACTTAATCTAAATGTCGACGGAGTACATATTTCCAAAAGTACAGAGGTAGTAACTGTTTTCCAAGATTATTTCACTAATATACCTTTACAAGTAACAAAAGATATAACATCATCAGCCCAGGGTGCAGCAGCTCTTTTAAAAAATATGAGTGCACCTATAGATTCAAAATTTAAATTCTTATCTATTAGCGCAGGTGAAATAATAAGGACCTTCAAGCAATTAAATTTAAAACACACCGAAGACATATGGGGTATATCGGTAACAGTAGTACAGTCTTTAATTGTTACTATTTCACCACATTTGGCTAATATATTTAACCAGTGTATAGCAAAAGGAACTTTCCCCAATTTAATGAAAATAAGCAAAGTAGTTCCTTTGTTTAAATCAGGCTGCAGAAGTAGTCTTGGAAACTATAGACCTATTTCTGTACTTCCGTCCTTAAGTAAAATTTTTGAAAAGATTATGCTCAACCAATTAGTAGACTATTTCAATATGCAAAAGTTTCTGGATGGTCGACAGTTTGGTTTCACGAAATTGAAATCCACTACTGACGCGGGTGCAACGCTTATAAGTTATATATTGAGGGCCTGGGAGGATTCGCATGATGCAATTGGTGTGTTCTGCGATCTGTCTAAGGCCTTTGATTGCGTTGACCATAGTACGCTTATTCTAAAATTAAAACATTATGGTATTTGTGGATCTTCTCTCGACCTTCTAGTCTCTTATTTAAAAGATCGTTGTCAGAAAGTTAGCATACAAGGGGTAACCTCTGCAGGATCCTTTACGCGAATTGGTGTCCCACAGGGCTCTATTCTGGGACCGTTCTTGTTCTTAATATACATAAATGATCTGCCGCTAATGGTCAATAACTGTGCTGACATGGTGCTTTTTGCAGACGATACTTCAATTATATTTAAAGTAAAGAGGACAGATTCAGAGGTTGGGCACGTAAATAATACTTTAAACGAAATTTCTCATTGGTTTGCATTAAATAACTTAGTACTTAATACAGGTAAAACAAAATGTATGAGATTTATTTTGCCTAACGTGCCACAGATTGATAGTAGCATTAAGATCGAAGGGAATTTTGTAGGGTTAGTTGATAATACTGTATTTTTGGGTATCACACTAGATTCAAAATTACAATGGGGTCCTCAAATTAAACAATTGGCAAGCAAATTAAGTTCTGCTGCATTTGCAGTACGTAAGATTCGCCAGCTAACTGATATTGCCACTGCTAGGTTAGTCTACTTCGCCTACTTCCATAGCCTAATGTCTTATGGCATTCTGTTGTGGGGGACAGCAGCTGAGGTAGACACCATATTTTTATTACAAAAACGAGCAGTTCGAGCAATCTACAATATGAGACCTCGCGAATCCTTAAAGACCAAGTTCAAGGAGTACGGTATCTTAACTCTGCCCTCCCAATACATTCTTGACAATTTAATGTATGTCCGTAAGAACCTAGAAAAGCTAGATTTCGTAAAATACCGGCACAATCTAAATACTAGAAACTGTGACAAACTGGTTGTCCCACGTTTTAGCTTAGTAAAACCAGTAACAGTTTTTTGGGAAATAGTGTTAGATTTTACAACAAAGTCCCAAAGGATATTACCGATTTGCCGGATTGTGAATTTAAGCGCCATGTCAAGCGGGTTTTGGTGTCAAAAGGCTATTATAGAGTGGATCAATATGTGAACGATGGTGATGTCTGGAATTGACTCATCTCTGTGCATCCATTAAAAACGTTTGTGAAATTTACTTTTATATAGAATATATTATTATTCTAAATATTATATATATTTGTTAAAAAGATAAACCAGATCGAGTTTCTTGCCGGTTCTTCTCGATGACTGGGTTGTTTTCCGAACCGGTGGTAGTTTTGACGTTCATGAGTGCCTTCTTAGGGCCTAAATTGAATAAAGTGTTTTGAATTTG